>CAEGAE010000379.1:0-39136 GCA_903067095.1 Girardinus metallicus
TATATATATATATATGTTAGCCATTTATTATTCTTTTTATGATGCAGGTCTGGGCACTTATTTTTGCTACAAATTTGTGATACAGTGACCAGTCTGTACGTACGTCGCTATAAGATGACAAAGAGCTATTATGGAAAAATAAAAATAAAAAATGCACACAGAATCCGTAGTGAGGACAGAGCCCTAACGGTGATGAGGTAAAAAACAAGACGTGACCAATCGCAACCAGATAAACACACACACAGCGAAGACACCGGTCTGCTCCCTGGACTTCTCGGAAAGATGAGGAAGCTGTTGTCAGAAGAAGGTACAACCTCATCCAATTATAGAGTTTAATGGATCAGGAAGTATAAAAAAAACAATCTGGACTTTACCAAGTTCTTAAAGGTGACCTATTATGCTTCCTTGAACAGGTTAAGGCAGACCTACGTCTAAACAAAACATGTTCAATACAGCTGTTGCACCAAACCATTTTTGAATAATTATATTTTATTCTAGTCAGTTTTGCCTATTTGAGCTGTTTTAGGGCGTCTTGTCACTTTAAATCCAAACAAGCTGCTGCTGGCCACGTCCCCCAACTTGATGTTCACAGCCGCACGTGAAAATGGCTGCAGACATATGCACAATTATACAACTGTAAATCTTTGAAAAGCAGAAGTGGAGCCTCCTGCACAACCAACAAGAATGTAGCAAGTGGTTTATGAATATAGTAAGTCAACAAAATAGAAAAAAGGTCCAATTAGGTCCAAAATCACAACTTGAAAATAAAGTTTTGCCTAACAAAACCATTCTTATATAATGAGATTTTAGTCTGATCAGTTGTTTTAGGGCGTCTTGTCACTTTAAATCCATTTGAGACCCAAATGAAAGTACAAAAACAAGCAAAATTTGAATTTTGCATAAATTCCCTCACTGCTTTTGTGGGACTTGAACGATGGAAAGACGGTCCAGTTTTGTTACCTTGGTGCTACAGAACATACAAGCATCAGTATGATGTAGAAGAAAACAAAACAAACAAAAAAGAAAAAGCATGGACCTGTATTTAAAACTTAATACACGTGAAAAAGATACTTTAATGACCCTATCTGTCATTCTGCTTTGCAAAGTAGCCTGGAGTAAATCCAGTCTTTACAGATTAAAACTGAAATCCTTATGAATAATCATTTTGAATCGAATCATGAGAAAATAAAAGATTTCCATCCCTAATAATAATAAAGCCATTAAATGCATAAAAAGAGATGATTTTTAAATTCATAAACAAGATTTATTTTTACTTCAACTTTGCAGATTGCTTCAAGTTAAAACATTCAGAGATATTTTAAAACGTAGAAAGTACCTACATCTGTTTGGAAATTTTTTGCTAGTAAAGCGGTGGAAAAAAGCGGTGTGTTAATAACCGAGGAGAAAACTGCAGATTTTAACTTGGTAAAGACCAGATCACTTATTTTATCCCCGGACATTTAAAATAAAAACACAGAGTGTGTTTAATTTTTACCATGGCTCTACGGTGAAATAAAGCACGCAAACGGAGCCTCGCTCCTTCCTACTTTCTGACACGCAGACACGTTCCTCAAACGTCACACAGGAAGCTAAAATCTGAATCCTCTCACCTTTAAACCTGAACAAAAACAACCAATCAGTTGTTAGGTCTCACGTCTGCAGCCCTACCGAATGCGCCCTCTGCTTTGTGATTGTTCTGGTTAATAAATCTGAAATTTGCTGCTATAGAGACCCTCGTATGTTCACTGAGAAGAGGTTTAGTTAGATTGTGTTGCTGTGGTTGTGTTTGGATGGATGTAAATCAAGGAGCACCAGCCGGCGTGTTTACAGATCATCAGCTCTTCATCCTCTTCTTTCTTTCCGTGTGAAATCTGTGTGAATCCTCCGACATGGACTTCAACCCCTCCCTGTTCCTCCTTTGCGGCCTCAGCTCCGACTCCCGTCGTCCCTCCTCCTCTCAGGCTGCCCTTCCCGAGGAGAGAGGACAGAAATGGGAAACGGGCTGCTGGACAACCTGAGGACAGAGACACGCAGGACACTTAAAATGTGTTTTCAAAAACATTTCATCGAACAACATGGATAAAAAGTAGGAAACATAAATTTTCTACAGAGTGAATTTCAACACTGACAGGAAGAGGGCGCTGTTTATCTGTTAAAATAAATCCAAAGTACTAAAGGAATTTTTCCTTTTCCTTGGGAGTTTAGGGCAGAATAAATAAAACAAACACATGAAACAATTCAAGTTTTTTTTGACTCATATTAGATTCTAATAGTTAAAATTATTTTTGGTGCTCAATTCTTTACAGTAAGGGTGTTCAAAGTGAACCCTGGGGGCCATTTGCAGCCAATCGATTGATCTTGTTTGCCCCTTCAAATTGGCCATTGCCTTTCCATGCTATTCTGATCATCATCTCTCTTCTTTTCTTAGGTGGTTTCCTCCCACTGAAACGGATTCCTCCGGCAGAATTTCCATCAGGCCAATCAGCGAACAGAAGAAAAAGTCGTGAACAATGTTGATTTTCTGTTTTGCAATTGTAGTCTCCCCCTAGTTTTAGCAACGGCAGCGTTCAGTCCGTGTTAGCCACGCTTCCAAATATTGAATTAATATTTATCAGCCATCTTGTTCGGATCGACTCTTCTCTCCTAGTGGAGGTTGGTTGTTTACAGCACAGGCAATTTGGTTTGATAGAGTGTAGTGTGAAAGCGAAATGCAACAACTGTTACAATTTTGCTGTGCAACCAAACCAAATCTATCGGACTACCAGGTGTGAAAACACCTTTAAAGAATTGGTTCAAAGTTTCACAAAGGTTTCGGACTTCTGAGAGCATTACGTTATCCAGAGCATAACACATAGAATTAGACTGAATAGATCTGCTCATAATCAGGTACATTGTCTACCCAGTCTAAAATTGTTTTCAATATTGGGACTGATACAGATATTAATACTGGATCAGTGTATCTCTACTCCAGACAGACAGGTGTAACCTTACCTGTCCATTATACTCCTTAGGGCTCTCTCTATGTTCATTCTGTGTCCTACTCTCGTCACCCCCAGATCCAGATAGTCCTCCTTGGTCAAAGAGGGCAAATGGGTGCCATCAATCTCGTTATCAAGAAACCGTTCTCTATGCTCGCCAAGATTGAGGTACGCCAGCCAGTCTGCAACATCGTACTTGGTCCAGTAGGGCAGCGGCTTGGAAGCGAAAGGCTTTGTGGGGGAAGGCGGCGGTAAGTGGGGATAACTCAGGCAGGTAGGCGGCGGATGGGGGTGTAGGGGTGGAGACGACGTCCCGGACAGAAAATGAGTTGGAGAGAGGGATCGCGACACTACTAAGGTGGAGTTTGGAGGTGGAGGTGCTCCAGAGGGGGCAAAAAGGGGAGGAGAGGGTGAGAAGTAAGGGTCTCCAAGAGGATTCCCAGGTGACGGTGGGGTGACTGAACCGCGGAGGTCATAGATGGCACTGTACAGGGGTGAAGTGGGGAGAAGGGGAAGCGACGATGGGCGGGGCGGGGCCACTTTCGGCCTCTCTGATTGGGAGATGAGGGGACTTGGAGCTCGTCGGCGCTGAAGCATGTGTGATTCTGCTTTGCGGGACTCTCGACTGGGGATGAACTGGAATTCAAGAGCTTTGGTCCGGTACACGGGTCTGTGCTTGGGAGACGTAGGGTAAGGGGAGTAAGATGTCGGGGACAACGGAGAATGTGAGCGCGGAGGTTGAGATGCGGCTGGAGGCTGAGGAGATGGGGAACGTCCCCAGTTTGGGTACTGGGAAGCCGGGGTTGGGGACGGCGATAAGGACGGCTGCGATAAAGAGATTGGAGACGGAGACTGGGAGCGGACTGAGGGCGGGCTCAGAGCGGAGGCAGAGTCTTCAGAAAATCTGTGAACAGAAGCAGAAAAATAGATAATACAAAACTACACCAGAGATCAGATAGCAGTGAGATGAATTCCAGAAAATTTACATTATTAAAGGTGTTGGAAAGGTACCACAGCTGTCTGCCAATAGCTAAAATCCACAAATAGTTGAGATCCCCTCTAAAATCGCTCATATCTGCCTGTTTTAAAAGTTCAAACACCAAATATACATTAAAATGCATTAATAAACACAATGGAGTCTGTTTGGGAGCTACAGCCAATCAGGCCAAAGGAAAGCAAATGGCGCTCCTGGATTGGCTGCTTTGCAAATGCCAGCCAATATATTATCAAGTAGCATTGTGCCAAGACATTTTAACTTCCCAAGATGCATTTTTATGCATCTTAGGATGCATAAAAACCGCAAGCCATGCTACATTTGAAGGCTCGTGAATAAACGGCTATGTGGCGCCAATCAGAGCTATATATTCTCTCGATTAATACATGAGCCGCTGTAATTGCTTAATACAGTCTGAGTTTCTGTAAGGAATGTGATGTCACAATTTTACATCACATATTCTAGATATACCTAAGATAAACCAATTATCTATTGGAAAGGAGAATCTCTAGAAATCCAAAGAAGCAGTGACGATGCCAACAGTAACGTGATATGACGTCGTTACCAACCTGTGTCTGCTCAGTGGCCTGTGGCTGCTCCAGCTGTCTTTACTTCTTTGATGCAATTTGCTGCTCAGCTCAGTGATAATGCTTGGCTTCATACTGGATGCAGGGGGGTAAATCTTTTTCCCCTCTAAAAGCGACCCGGTCTGGCTTCCCATATCGCCGCTCATCTGGCCATCGCCCCATAGGGGTCTCATCTCAGGAGTGCGCGGCCGCTCAAAGTACGGCGACATAGGACGGCCCAAATTCTGCATGTCCCTCATCCCGTACCCATCTTGACCACTCTCGTCGTCTCCGAGTCCCTCCTCTACGTCATCCTCTACCTGCCCATCTCTTTGCCTGTGGGAGTGGTAGGATGCAGGTGCGGTGCTGGTCTGTCTATGCGAGTCACCAGCGCGGCTACCTTCTCTAAACCTGCTGGTTTTTGGATAGGTGGAAGCTGCCACTGTCGCATTCTGCATCTCAAAGGTTTGCCCATCCAGATAGCTCATGTATGACTCCAGAAAGTCCGCTCCTCCTCGTTCTGTTTCTCCCACACCTCCTCCCATTCGCCCTGGACCTCCAGCTCCATGTCTCTCTCCCCGATCTAGTCTGTCTCCTCGGACACCAGCCCCACTTAAGCCCAAAATGCTGTCCAGGTGATGGTCGCTGCTACTGCGGCTATCCAGTTCCTCAATCCCAGAGTCCACAACCGTTTCCTGGGACTCTCCTTTTTTGGCAGTGAGATGAGGACGATGGTGCTCGCCTGTCCGTCCTGTGATGGTAGTGGAGTATGTCGAATGAGCAGGGTGTGTTCGCTCTTGATGGAGCTGAGTGGAGGTGCTTGTTGTGGCAGCAGTGGTGGTTGTAGCAGCACAGCTAGCGGTCGTTGCATGGGAGGCGGTGCCCCTACGTGGGACGGACGTGGCAGCGGTGGAGGATGTAGCTGGGGGACCTCGGTAAGCTGGAGGTGGTGCGACTGCATGCTGGGGAGGTGTTGGTGAGGATCGCCCAGATGCATGGGTGCTGTTGTAAAGGTGGTGAGACATTGAAAAGGGTCTGTGATAGGAACCGGCTCCAGGGGGAGGTGGAGGTGAGACTGCAGGGGGAGGAGGAAGACCCATGGCTGGCTGAAGGGTTGAGGGTGAGGAAGGGGGTGGAGGATTTGGTGATGTCTGTGAAGGGGAAGGAGCAGACTGAGTCAGATTTGCCACTTCGCTGTCATACGACGTGAGGCTGGATGCAGTGGAGTCACCTGCCTGGGGAGAGGGTAGAGGTGTATGGGCAGGAAAGCCACTTATATAATGCTCTTTCTGAGGAGGGGGAGGAGGTGGTGGGGGCGGTGGAGGCGGTGGAGGAGGCGGTGGGGGAGGGACTTGCTGTTGCCGATGGATCAGGCTGTTGGAAAGCATCGCGTGTTGCGAGTATCCCGATCCCCCTCTGTCGAAGCTGTTTGCAAACTCTAACGGAGGAGGGAGGGGGTCTGCATAAACAAATTCATCGTCCGCATCAACTGAAGGGGCAGGAGGAGGAAGGACCATCATACCGCTCCCTGTGCTTCCAGAAGCCTGGTGGGTAATGGTTGGTGGAGGGGAGGGAGGGGTGAGAGACAGCATATAGGCATCGGCTTGACTTTCCATCCTGAGAAAAGAGGGTCTTCGGGGCTGCGGAGGCGCACTCTCAGCAGCCTGCTCTGCCCTCCTCATGTCCCTCTCCCTCGAATGGTCTCTCTCCCGTTCCCGCGACCTCTCCCGCTCTTTGTAAGACGGCTGATATGGCTGAGACTGATAGTGGTGTGTGTGGACAGTTTTGTCCTCCGAGAACCGCACTCTAAGACCCTCGCGAGCACCTCCCCCTTCCCGCTCCCCACCTTCTTCCCCCCAAGTACTCCCTACTCCTCGGAGGATTCTGGGCGAGGGTGGGCGACCGACTGTGGGTGTGGTAGCTGCCAGAGAAGAGGAGGTCACCAGGTAAGAGCTTGAAGACTGCGTCGTGGACGAAACTGGCTGAGAGGTGACAGCAGACGAAGGGAACACGACGCTCGACATCTGGCGGGTGAAGAGGTGCTCCGTTCCCCTCCTTATCCTGCTGTCATCCCTCAGAGCACGCTCTCTGGCAGCCAGGGCGAGGCCCAGAGGTGATGTGGGGTCGAGCGCCTTCCCAGTAAGAGGATGAATAAAAGTGGTGTTGGCGGAGGGCGCTGGCTGTCGACCTGCTGCTGTGTACAGATCAGCAGGCACAGATTTGGGTTGATAGTCTAGGGCCGTAGAGGAGTACTCTGGTAGGCCGAAGGCTGGAGGCATACTCCGGGTGTGTTGGATAAAGGTGTCTGCAGAAAACATGCCCTCATCAATTGACTTGGAAGGGCGCAATCGTGTTGACGAGCTTTCAGGCTGCGTGTTTAGCTGCTGCTGAGACACCTGAGTTCTTGATACTCCTCCTAGTGCTTCGCTCATCCCAAGACTCAGATCCTCCTCAGCAGACATGAACAAGGAGGCACTCTTTCGTCGTGCTTCGAGGAATCTCTCCCTGTCTCGGCGAGCCGCGCCAACAATGGCGGCCCCGAACTGGCTGGTAAAGTCCAGATTATCCTGGGCTCGAATAGAAGGCAAAGATGGAGGTGGTGGTGCTGGAATGGAGGGTGGAGCAGGTGGCTGTGGAGCAGGAGTGGACGGAGGAGGGCCGTGAGGCGTTTTTGTGTCACCCGTCTCCCCTGACGCGGGGACGTCAGCCTCCACGCTGCTGCCCTGGCTGCTCCGTCCACTGCTGCTGGTTGAGGGAGCCTTGACAATGATGGTGGGGATAGGAATAGAGCTTTTCTCCACTGAGTCTTTGCTCCCTAGGCTTCCCTGGCCTAGACGCAGCTCCTCTATCTTGGATTGCTTCACCAGAGGGCCCTTACCTCTCCTGGCCCCTCCTTTAGGGCCACCTGCTCCAGCTGTGCTGCGGTCTGCCCGCTGGGGTTGACTCTGGGTAGTCTGTTGTTGCTGGGGCATTACAGTAGCAATGCTGGACGGGGGTACGGCTGTGCTGTAGCCTCTCCTCAGGCCTGCTGATTTAGCGCCTGCGCCGGCCCCAATCCCAGCTCCAACAGGCTCCCCAGTATAGGCAACCTTTCGCGACGCAGTCCTGCTCTGAGCTGTATGGGCAGATGCATGAACGTATGGTGTTGCGTGGTCTGCTGCTGGGCCGGTGGTGGGACCACCCGCCCTCTCCCTGCCACCCTGGCTCAGGTGCCCCGGCTGGGAGAAGGGCTGGTAGTGTGCAGAGCTGGATGTTGACTGGGACACGGAGACAGAGGGCTGCTGGGACAACTTTGTTCTCCAACCAAGTGGTGGAGCGGAGGAAAACGGGGGCTCCGGTGGAGCCGTCGTGGGAGGAGGAGGGATATCATCCGGACCAGGCACCGACAGACTTCGCGCAAACTTCATCGCAGGAGGATGCAGGAACTGCTTCTCCTCCTCAGGCACGCCTGCAGTGCAGGATTCACAAACAACAACCCAGAAAAATTAACAGCTATTAAGCAAAAAAGTGTTGGATAAGTAAAGTCGTGAGTGTCTGTCTGAATCTGCCTGCCCAAGAAAGTCTGTCCTCAGTTCCTCAGTTAGAAGCATGTAAATCAATCAGTGGTACTTATTCCTCAACAAAAAGTGAGTCAGCACTAGGCCTGTTGCAATAAACGGTAAATCAATTAATTGCAAGATAATTAAAAACAGACTCAATAATTTTCATTTGCATGATATATCAATTTTCTCTTTCTATTGGTTCTTTAGTTTGGTGCTTTTTTTGAAAAACAAGTTTGCTTACAGAGGCTTCATAATTCATTTTATTTGTTGTTTTGTGTATTTGTTTTGGATATTTAAAATATTCTCCAGTTCCAGTGTTAAATGTTCGCTAAAATTTAAAGTTTACTGATCTTTGAGAATGTCTTCCTGCATTATTATGCTATTACCTTTATGTTACATGAAAATGGTCTTAAAACAAAAATATTATCGTTTATTCCAATAACTTCTGGGACAATTTATGATCCAGCAAAATCTGTTATCATGCCAGGCCTAAACAATAGCGTTAAATGGTAAAATATGATTTGTTGTTCACATGGAAGCATACAACTACAGTGCGTTCCTGTGAAATTTATTATTTTATTATGTTGTAACCACAAACTTCAATGCATTTATTCTGATTTATGTGACACATCAACACAAACTAGGACATAATTGTGAAGTGGAAATCAGGAGGTTTGTAGGTTTCACCAACTCAAATTTAAGACGCTTAAATGCTTGGAAAGTATTTTTCATTTCAGTTAGGAAGGGTCAGCATCTTACTTCTAGTTCAGAGTAGTAAGAGTGTTTGAAACGCTAGTGGGGGAGCGCCATAACTCGAAACAACCAAAACCTTATATTGCTTTTTCTACCATCTCATCACTTTTCCATGAGTAAGTCATTGATGTTGTGTTTTATTTTATTGCTGCTGAATGTATATTGTTGATTACAACTACAAATATCAAACATCACATGAAAAAAAAACTGTCAGATTTTGGCAGAGGTGGGCAGAGTACCCAAAAATTGTGCACAAGTGAAAGTAGCACTACTTCAGCATGTTTTTACTCAAGTAAAAGTACAAGTCCAACCAGAAATGACCTGGCTTAAAGGCTACTCAAGTACAGAGTAACGCATCAGAACATCTGATATTGAAAAATTATGTAATCAGACAGAGAAAAAATTTATGTCCAAATTGTAGCAGTTTAAGTACTAACCAGGAAACAATACAAATAAATATAACAGAAAACAACTGATTCAGGAGGAAAAAAAACAAACAATGAAACTAATACTTACAGGCAGTAATGAAGTAACTCAGAGTGTTACTTCATTACCGCCTGCTACTGTTAGATTATCCTGAAATGTTACTCAAGTAAGATGCTTTACACAAATATTACTCAAGTAAAAATAAAAAGTACTGTAGTAAAAATACTCCTAAAAGTTTTTTTTTTTTTTTTTAAAGTTACTAAAGTAACTAAGTGAATGTAACTAGTTACTACCCACCTCTGGATTTGGGTATATAAGTATATTAGCAGCACTGCTAAAGATGCGATAAAATATTGTGAAGTGAAGTTTATCTGCAACCTGCTGGGTTTTTTTCAGTGATGTGTGACTTCCTGATTCTTCAAGCTGCATCTCTCTGAATCTTCTGCATATCACATGTTGACTACTCCTAAATAATCCGCACACACAAACAGAACTGGGAAACAGACCAGATAAAGTACAACGACTAAAGGATTTTGTACAATGTACAGATACAGGTGAAGTACATACTGTGGGCCACAGACAAGACACGGGTCAGAGAGTCAGAGTTTACTGGACCAGAGGACGGACAGACAGGCGGACGAGGGGCAGACGGAAGAAACAGACAACCTCACCGATGGATTTCTGCCGTATAATACCGTGCGGAGGGCCGTGACCCGGGCCGTACTGGCCTCGCTCGTAGCCCAGTCCCAGACCCGACATCATCCCCATCCCAGGCTGGTCCGCGTAGCTCGGCTGCCAAGACACACGACACGAGTTGCCACTAGCAACTGTTAGCAAACGCTAGAAACCAGCTAGTGATCGCTAACGGCTGCTAGAAGTCATTACCAACCAGGCTTAAGATTTAAGGCAATGAATGAAGCTATACTTAAAACAAATATTCATCTATCCAACGTTCCATTTATTCATTCATTCATCCATCCATGCAGACTCACCCTAAATCTGCTGCTCCTAAACTGTGATTTCTTTTTAGTTTCTTTTTCACAATCGTCTCATTCTTTTGTGACTTGCTTTGAAATTTAAGTCTGCAAAGCAGCAGACGTGCTTATAAAATTAGGGATTCGTTTCAGAAACACAAATTATAATCAAAGTTTTTTTCTCTACTTCATCTGAAAAAGTGAAAACATTTCAGACGAATTTCAGTCATTTCATTTTGGCAGTTCAGTTTCAAAGAGTAGCGATTTCATCTTTTTTAATTGATGTCGCGATGCAAACCTCGTTGCCATAGAAACTTCTTCCCCGGTCCCTCTTCGGCCCCTGTCCCCGTGTCCCGGACGCCTCGTTGGTGCTGATTGTCTGCTGAGCCGCTGCAAGAATTTCATCGAGTTTATCTGAGAGGGAAAAAGGAGTAAAGAGGCAAAAAAAGAGAGACAGAAGAGACAAACGGAGATGAAACGGAAAAACGGACAGCTATAAAACAGGTAGAAGCGTGGAGGAAAAGACGACAAAACGGATGACGGGAGAAGAATCCTTACTCAAAGCCATCTGATAGACTGTCCTCTTCTTCTCTGAAACTTGTGAGGATTCGAACTCTAGGAGAGAGGAAGGAAACGAGGCCGGTGAGAGTGCCGAGTCACTTTGGACAGATAAAGAGGTGCCATCGTTAACCGGGGGAAGGCACCGGAGCGTACCTGATTTTTTTTTCCAAGGGGTAGCAGCTGGAAGGAGGACAAAAGGAGACTTAAGTTTTGGCAGAAGTGAAAGTGCGTTGTTACAGCGCATACTAATCATACTCCCCAGAGCCGAACGGACTGAGTCACCCCGTGAAAAACGCACATTCACACCCACGCAGCACAAGCATGCACACTGATGTTACAGTAAATAGGCTGCAGA
Organism: Girardinus metallicus; assembly: GCA_903067095.1. Lineage (NCBI taxonomy): Eukaryota > Metazoa > Chordata > Actinopteri > Cyprinodontiformes > Poeciliidae > Girardinus > Girardinus metallicus. The sequence continues at coordinate 11,150 of CAEGAE010000379.1, forward strand.
CGCATATGCTGCTCGTTCACAGCGGTACGGATTCCCACCTCTCTCCACTGTCAGACGGTTACGATCCCATCGGCGGCGAGAGAGAGAGGAAAAGCAGAGTTAGTGGTTAACCCAGTGAACAGAACCAGAGGGAAGTTGGACACCACAGGCTCTGCAAACTAAACTAAGTTTCTGTGAAACTTTTGTGGAGCTGAAATTTAATTAAAATAATGTTTCATAAGGATTAAAAGGTCAACCAACTTGTCCACATTTGCAAAATAAGATGAAATATGGTGTCAACTGTTTGTGATATTAGAAAAATATTTTTTTAAAAAAAGATCATTTAAAAAATTACCTTTAAAATAAACATATTTTAAAGATTTTTAGATGTTTCCTGAAGTCATCAAACATCAACCAGCCTGTCCACATTTACAAAGTCTGCTAGCATAGCCAGTAGTTAGCATAGCCACCGATGACGGCGAATAAACGGTTTTCCTGTACCTGTAAGTTATTTCTCCACCTTTAGCACATTTAGTAATGAGTACACGAGGATGACTGACAGCGCTAAGGCCCGCCTCCTGGCTCTGATTGGTTGCTTTTGGTCGAGAGCGGTTCATTTCTTCAGACAGCAATAGCAGCTCATGGAGAAGGAGGAGAAAATGTATTTTTTCGCAGGTTATTGTGTGAAAAAAGGTGACCAGTTTTGTCACCAGTTTTAAGACACATGTAAAAACCTTTTTTAAAATAACAGTTACATGCTGTACCCTGCACGAAAAACAAAATTCATCTGTGCGCTAAAATATTTGTAGCACAGTTGATTCACGACAAATTTTCTTGTTTTTGTAAATCTGGACAGGCTGGTTGACCTTAGACGACCTCTGGAAACATTTATTAGTATGTTTAAAGTGAGAGCGGCACAAACAGAAATCTTTGTTTAACTTGAATTAGCTGGATTGGTGCCAACTTCACTCTGGTGTGAAAAGAGGAGTGCAGAAAGGAGTGGAGAGGAAGAATTCGAGGTGACCCTCACATTCACGGGTGTGACAGCGGTTTGGTTTTCACGTTTTACTGCTACTACAAACAACACTGTCCTAGAAACTAAAGCCGGTTTGGAGAAGCTGCAGGATCCGTCTCCATTTTAATGTTCTTGTTCTCTTGCTGCATGACTTACAGGTGAACTGGGACACTGCAGCAATTACAGAGGTGAGAAAGTTGAACAACTAAATGAATTCATTAGCATCAGAATCAGCATATGGCAGCGGCTGACGGGGTTCATCACACAGCCTGCTCTTTTCTCCTTGATTCAAGGAACAAAACAAGCCTCACTTTGTCTCGCAAATTAGGCTCAATTATTTGAAATGCATACATATATTTACATTTTTATGCAAAAATGTACTTTTTAGTGTTTTGCACAAATAACCTATACACAGTTATATATTTTTTCCTCAACTACAAACCTAATTGAATCAGGATTTTAAGTTTTGGACCAAGACAAAGCAGTGCACAACGATTATTTTAGTAATCGATTATTCCATTATAATCTGATAAAAAAATGATCACATTCTGCAGGTTTTTCATTTAACCACTTGAGTCTTTTTGTATAACATTAAAAATACATTAAAAGTACAAGTAAACACTTAAATTCCCTTTTTAAATAAGAAAATAAATATTTTACTGTCTAATAAGAGTCAACCTTTTAGGCAAATGATTTAGTGAATCATTTGTCTAAATGATTCACTTAGGCAAATTATTGCTTAAGTGAATCATTTGCAGTTTTGTAGCTGCAGATTCTTGTAGAAAGGATCTGCAGCTAAAAAACAACATGCGAAAAGTTTATCAATACAGTTCAGGGCTGATTTGCTGATTGATTTTGATAAACCGATTAATAATAGGAGAGCAAGAAATCTTATCTGCTGTTTCTAGAGCAGATATCTTAATAGACTTTAAATGAGACAAAACTAACTTACAAACTTTTGGTCAAATGGACAAAAACTGTCATGTGAAAATGATTCATGAGTAAAAAATAAATGTTCTTTTGCCAACTAAACATGTAATACTTCAATTAAACAAATAAAGTACTCAGATTTGTTATTGGAAAGGGATTATAGAGCTGAAACGTTAAAAAGATTTTGAGTTTGGACTCATGTTGCAATTTCTTTAGGTGTTGACTGGAAAAACATTAACAAATTTTAGTAAATTTTGAGCAATAAAGTCAGGATTTAGGTCACTCCTTCTTAAAAATGTCAGATTAGATAACACACTGCAGTTATATTTATTTTATATTGTGATTTCATATGAATCTTCAGTTAGCATATGAAAGAGAAAAGTATTTTGTTTACATTAAAACTGGACGGATAATTACTGAAAAAGCAGAAGTTTCTGAGCAGGACTTTGTACTGAACCTGTGAATAATTTAAGTGGAAATTTCAGGGAGTACGTGGTGAGAACGGGGTTTGGTGGAGCTCAGGAAACCTGTGGCTGTGTTCATGCTTTGCTGCAGGTCAGGTGAGGTCACGACACCAAGAGAAGGCAGGTAAGAAGAGGAAAGGTTCATCTTAAAGCGGTAGCGCTGGATTTCTGAAGCGAGGTTCTGTTGAAGGGTTAGTAGTAGTTAAAATCTTACCTGCAGAGCATAACTGGACATTTTTATTTAATATCAATTAACATTATTTTGTGCAAAAGCAGCCTTCTGATAAACTTCAACTTCAAAAAACCCTGATTTATTAAATTTAAAAACATTTAAATTATTTTCATTATTGTTAGACAGTTACAGTTAAAAGCTCTGATTTCAGTGCATGCTTCATTAATCACTAATGATACAACATTTAATACAATTAATCTTTCGCTTTTTGTACATAAATGTGTAAGATAATTTTGCCGCTTCTTGATAGTTTTGGTCACACTTAAATGTTTCTCAATAATTTGAGTAAATCCACAAATGTAGTTTTTAAATTATTTAATTTATATAAAAAAAAGGTTATGGTGCCACACACCTTTTGTTAAATCATGAATTAACCATAATTAATATTGTTAGTAGGTGGGACATCTCTGCAGACACCACACATCCTGGACACAGAGTTTACCTTCAGTGTTATTTTCTTAAACCGTTTTATAAAACATCAGGTGCAGGTGCACAAACTGTTCAAAAACCTTTCCATTGTTACTACAAAAATTCTGCAAAGAAGACATGAAACAAGGGAAAATTACTTTTTTTCCTTAGCTAGTCTAATCATCAATTAAAACCAGTTTTTTTGCATTTTTCTGTTCTCAAATTTTGTTGTAGGTAAGATACTAGATAGGGTTGGGATTTTAACTCACAGTAAAAGTGTTCTCATGATTAATCACATTTTTGTTTTTTCTATACAAAAGTCCCAAACCGGAACCTTTGCATTTTGTTTCTGGTACGACCGTAAATCTGACGCACAAGCTACATTAGCAAACAAGACAAAGGCGGGGGGGCTAACTTTCGCTTTAAAAACCGATCTGATTGGATGCTAGTACAGACTATTGTTGTGTTCAAGCAGTGCTAAAAGGAGTTAGCATACCAGCGAAAATATTCAAGGCTAAAATAGCATCTGAACGCTAAACATGTAGCAGCTCGCACAGACGCTAATGCTAACGTCAGCATCAGCAGTACATATTCCTAAAAAAGCCCCTGAAACACTTGGAAATCTGAATGTGTTTATTAGCACTTTGGTCCAATCTGATGGCTGAATGACCTAAATAATAAATATCTTTGTTGTTGAGCTCACATGCATATTTATTCAACAAGCAAGCAGGAAAAAAGGGTTTTTTAATTTAAAATGTTGTTTATGTATTTAACTGTTCACAATCTATTTAACAGAACCTCACATTCAAAAAGTCTTTAACCACCCCTTTAAGTTTTAATGTCAGGTGTTGTGAAAAGCCAGCTGACTGACTCCAGCATCTCTGTTTATCACTGTTCTCCTGTTAATCATCAGGCGCTCACTGAGCATGCTCAGAACCACCCGGCAGAAGCGGTAAACACCAGAAGATTCAAGCGATCCACAATTAAAACATTGGCAGACATCATGATCTGCGATGGGGGCGTTGACCCCTCGCTTTGCACTCTCCTCCCACAATTTTTGCCTCAAATAGAGATACTGCCGTTACCATAGAAACAGACCAGGAGCAAAGTTAAATTACTCATCTCAATAATTTTATTCTTGGTGGGATTTCTTCCAGAGGAATTAACAAACATGTTCAACATAAGACTATAGTGAAAAGCGAGCAGTTTGGACACTTTGTGCACTGCAAAAACACAAAATCTTACCAAGTATTTTGTCTAGTTTCTAGTGCAAATACCTTAATACACTTGAAATAAGGCAAAAATAACTTATAAGTAACTTTTCAGCAACACATAGGAGCTCGTTTTAAGTCAATAATTAATTTTTTGGTAAAAAAAAAAAGTGCTAATTCTAAGCAGGGCAGCAAGAAACGATTATTTTAGTTATCGATTAATCGATTATTCAGACGATTAATCAGATAAATAAAAATTGGCACACTGCAGAATTTTTACTTAAGCCTTTTTACACAATATTAGAAATAAATTAAAAGATGAATTTAAGCTCCTTTTTAAAATGAGAAAATAAAAATGTCATATTCTAAGCTGCAACAACATAAAGGTCTTGATTATTTGCAGCAAAAGATGCATCTGCAGTTCATAAAACGCTTTTACCGTCAACATGCTTAACATCAACACAGAGATGGGCTGAGCTGTTGACTTTTTTTTGATAAGCTAATTAATAGATGGATAGCAAAAAGTGCTAATTAGGAGATTTTTTTTTTCAGAATTTGAATCAGGTGAAGCTAAAATTGCCAGAAGATATTTACAGTTTAGTTTTTTAATCTTAAATCCAAAGAGTATCTCTCTGTTTTGTATGAGTTGTTCTTTCAGCAAGTTTCCTTTTTTTGACTCTCAACTCTCAATTAACAATTAATTGATTACTAAATTTAGTTGACAATTATTTCAATAATTGATTAATCATTATTAATCCGATTAATCAATTCAGCAACAGTTAGTTGGAAAAGATTATGAAATAATCTGCCAGTGGAACTTATAATTAGGATATGAAAATTAGGGCCAATATCAATATCTGATATTAATATTGTTGTTTTGGCCGATAACCAATATTTACCAATGTTACATGTATTTCTCAACTGTTTTGACATCTTTGGGAAAGAAAATAACTAGAAACAGACACAGCAGCAAGATGAAAACTAATATCGGTTGTTAATATCGGCCCAATAACAATATGTTAAAAATTACTAATATTGTCCGATACTGATATTGGTGCCAATATATCGTGCATTCCTTCTTATAATATGGAAATAATGCCACATAAAACAAGCTCCTACATGTTGTTTTTTTAAGCAGAGTTGGGTAGTAATTAGTTGTATTTACTCAATTACATTTACTTGAGTAACTTTTTGGAAAAAAAATACTTTTAGGAGTATTTTTATTACGCTGTACTTGTTACTTTTACCTGAGTAACTTTATTATGAAGTATTTCTACTCTTATTTGAGTAAAATTTCTGGATTTTCTACCCACTGAATGTTTTAACCAAAAATTCACCCGACACAGACACACACCTGCAGTTTCTGTTAAAGTTTCATAAGTTTTTTATTGAAAGAAACTGATTTAGAAACATTTTATTTGCCTGATTTTACTGTTTTTTCTGTTACTTGTATGAATTATTGTCATTTCAGTCTTTAAAATACCAAAATTTCAACTTAATTTTATATTTTGATTATGTAATTTTGAAATATTACCTGAGTAGACTTTTTTTACCAAATCCTTTTTTACTCTTACTTGTGTAATTTCTTGAATGGGTACTTTTTACTTTCACTGGAGTAAAAATATGTTGAGGTAGTGCTACTCTTACTTGCATACTTTATGCAACTCTGCTTATTTCAAGTGGATCGAGATATTTACACTAGAAACTAAACCAAAACACTTGGTCATATTTTGTGTTTTTGCAGTGTGGCGCCTCTCCTCCGGTGTGTGTTTGTGACAGTTTGGTTGACCTCAGTCGCTAAAGGGCCGGGGAGGAGCAGGAGGTGCAGGAGGTTAAAGGTTAAAAGAAGCAAGGAGTGAGAGAGGGATCACACGGTGGAAGGCGACACGTTTCTGGGTGGGGTTACCTGTAGCGGGAGTGCTGGCAGTGACATTGTGGCACCTCTGAAAACACAGCGAAACGCATTGAGACCATCATCAGCCTTCTCCGTCTTGTTCCTGCAACTAAATAACTGCCGTCTAAATTTATCCCTCGCTCAAGTCCTCTTCACACTCCCAGCGTCTCCGTCTTCACACTGCCTCCATCACTCCTCATTACCTGAGTCTGTTTCTAACCAGCAAAGCTCCCGCCTTCTTCCTCTACATCTCCATAGCAATATGTTCCTTCATCCTCCTGCTTTTATCTGCCAAAAAAATAAAAAAGAAGCTAATTTGGGCCTGTTTCTTACCCATCTCCTCCAGCTCTGAAGTCATTGATTTGGAGCGCAGGGCGATGGCTGGAGTGCTCAGCCTCTTGCTCTGCTGAGGGACTGGAAAGAGGAGAAGGCAGCTGCGGTCGGTCGAGCTGCTCCAGATGAGCCGTCGGTTATTGTGAGTGATTGCGGCGGCTCTTACTTTTCTTCCGCGCGCCTTCCTCCATGTCGGGGTTGCGGGTTACCATGACAACCTTCACCATGAGGCTGTTGCCGCCCTGCCGGATCATGTTGACGACCTGCCGGTGGCCGACCTTCACGACGTTCTGACCGTTGACCTGAGGCGCAGTCAGACAGGAGTTTTTATGAAGATCAAAATCATTCTTCATCCCTCTAGTCAGTCACTTTGACTAGGCCAAAGTTAAACTTAAAGGTGACCTAGCACACTTCCTTGAACAGGTTAGAACAGCTCCTGTTTTTGCGCAAAATCATTCTTAGATAATGAGATTTCAGTCTGATCAGTTCCGAATGAGCTGTTTTAGGGCCTCTTGTCACTTTAAATTAAACTCCTATTACATTTTTATTAGCCGTTTTTACTGTTTTATGCTTTGATGCTTTTAAAACTAAACAAATGGATTTCTCTGATTGATTGTCAAAGTTGATATTTGTAAACGGTGCTGCTATCTTGCAAGGTCCCTCTTGAAAAGATATTATAGATCTCAACAAGGTTTATTATCTGGTTAAATAAAAGGTTATTATTATTATAATAAATTCAAATGAGCTGCTACTGGCTACTCACCTGAAAATGGCTGCAAACAGACGCACAATTATACAATCGTACGTTTCAAAAGCAGAAGTGGAGCCTCCCGCACAACCAATAACAACGTAGCAAGTGGTTTCTGGATGGTAAGTCAACAACAAAACACTTGTATTTTCCAGCAGCCGTTTTACAGGACATACACAGCGATAAAACCAGCTGACCAAATATGCTGAAACTCGGCTGAGGTTGCTAGGTAACGGGCGGAGCTCTGCTGGGGTTGCTAGGTAACGGTTTGGGCTTCACTGGAGCTGGTAGGTGAGGGGCAGTGCCGACTAATTTGTGACGTTATGATCGAGAAGTTTTTGAAATGGCTCATTTTCCAGACACCAAAAAACATTAACTTATTGCCAAAAAACATCTGGGTAGATTTTAAGATGCTGGGCTGTTTTTACATTCTATAGAAACCCAAATGGAAGTACAAAAATGTGCAAAATGTGAATAAGGAAGTCTTTTCTGGATCTTCTCCTTCATGATTCTCTGGTAAAGAGCAGATTTCATTGGTCCATTAATAACAAAATAGGCCAATTAGCTTAATTTTTTTAACTTAATCCAAAATCAACAGCTGAATTGTTGAATCTCTGACACAGTTGGGTTTTCCAGCAAGACAACATCAGAACTGGACCAACCAGGCTAACATTAGACTCCCTGAACGGCCTCCTCAAAGCCTGGATCTCATCTCTTTTAAAAATTCATGCCACTTATGCTTAAAAGTTGGGCTCCTGCCAGGAAGCCAATCAGTTCAAATGAGTCCTACTAATTCTGCCAGTCAGAGTGGCCCAACATCCAGCCAGAATTATAACTTTACAGAAATGTTGAGGTGCAACTTGCTTCAGACAAATGTTGGTGACAGAGTTTGTCCTTACACCAGTTTCATAATCAAAAGAGCCATTTTGCCCTCAATCCAGCTAAAGAAAACTTTAAGGCTGCAAAAGTTACATGATCTTTTAAAATAAAAAAAAAATACTCGCAGAGTTGGTTTGCAATAAAATGGTTGGAAATATTTTCTATGGGATGTTGGTATTTGTGGAAAATGTAAAAATAAGAAATTCTTTAATTTCTCTAATGTTTATATATTCGTATCTAATGTCTAACGCTTGAAAATTTTTGTTTGGACACAAAATATTGGTCTATAAAAATGATTCTAATTCTGAAAAAGCACACAATTTCCAACCTAATGAGAAAGAGCTAAAAGACCTAATAATAGTACTAGCTGTTTTGGTGTCACTTCTTCTTCAATTTAAAAACTAAAGCTTGAGGAGACATTTTCTTGCACAGAAAGTTAACCTTCTGTAAAGCTTTGTTTTATATTTATCAGTAACAGTTGGGTCAGTTATTTCTAGTACTAAAAATACAGGACAGTGGTTTCAGTCAGTTCTTTATAACATTCTGCCAAAGTTTTGGTGGAAGGTCCAAGGAGACGAAATAAAAGTAACTAATGAAAAATTCACATTTCACACATTTTTATCCTTCCATTTGGGTTTCTGCTGCTTCTAAAGACAATCCAGGCACTTAAAAAAAACAACAGTTTTTGGCAATAGTTTCGTGATTTTTGATGTCTGGAAAATGAGCCGTTTCAAAAACCTCCGGAATGCAGCGTCACAAATCAGCAGGTACTTCCCGTTACCTAGCAACCTCATAAGCTCAGCCCGTTACCTAGCAACCCCAGTGGAGTTCCGCCCGTTTCCTAGCAACCTCAGTCGAGCTCCAGTGCATTTGGTCAGCTGGTTCTACCGCTGTATGCGCTGTACAATGGCTGCTGGAGAAGACAAGTGTTTTGTTGATACAACTTGCTGCATTCTTGTTGGTTGTGCAGGAGGCTCTACTTCTGCTTTTCAAACATGTGTGAATGCATTATTGCGCATCTGTTTGAAGCCATTTTGACGAGTGAGCGTAAACATTGAGTTGGGGGGGGGCGTGTCCAGCAGCAGCTTTAAATATTTAAAGAGACACGAGGCTCTAAAACAGCTCATTCTGAACTGAGGGAACCGAAATAATTTTGTAAAAACATGTTTTGTATCTCCCATAGACCTATGCTAACTTGTTTAAGGAAGCATAACGGGTCACCTTTAATCTTCCCGTGTTGATTTTAGTTACTGAATGTTCTAAATCATTGCTGTACCTCGATGAGGAAATCCCCCATCCTGAGACCGGCTCTCCACGCCACGCCGCCCTCGTCCACCGACTCCAAATACTGCAGGGCCGGGAAAGCCGGAGTGGGAGTAAACTCTTCAATGGGAGTTTGAGCTGGGGACACCATGAAATATTAAGATCAGGTCGTTAGACCACTTTATTACAGAGCATGAATCAGTGTGACAACTCCGAGTTCATCTCAGATTTCTTACCTTTGGCCCCTCGCAGCACAAAGCCGAATCCCTCGCTGTCTTTTTTCTGCAGAAGCACCGTCTTCTCCTTGATTATGTAGTCGCTATCGCAGAGAGAGGAGATGAGTCAGATGGTTAGAAATGTTACAAAACAGAAAATAAAGGGAATGCAGAATTAGAAAGTTCTTCAAGTTCAAGTTTCAAGTAAAAAGCAGATTTTTAATGGATGCCTTTGCTTCTTTCCACCAAAAACATTTGAGAGGAGACGCAGTGTCTGTACTGTTTTTATTGAACTATTAAACTTCTAACAGCTTTGTGATGGAAAATATTTAGCTTCGATTTCAATGAACCCATTTAGGGAAAATGTTGAGTCTTTTAGAAATGCAGTGGCAGAGTTACTTCATCCTGTTCACACAGAAATCTGAACTAATCCAGTCACAACATAGTATAACAGCTGTGATACAAAATAAACAAATTTAGCAGTTGGTAAAACATAATCTAAAGAAGCCTGGGTGATCGGATTCAATATGAAAAATCCTCCAACAGAACCCAACTATGCGAGGACAAACGAGGGTTAAAAGTAGAGGGGTCCAAAACGAGGTCCAAGGAACTATTTGTGGCCCTTGAAAGAATTTTGTGTGGCCCCCAACTTGAGTTCAATGCAGATGGAGACGTACCAGTAAATTTCTTACAGTTGAAAAAGTTAAGCACAACAAAAACTGTTCATCTTTATACAATCAAGCTTTTATAGCCAGTAGAAACACATCTTTTTATTAAAATTTCCCAGAACTGTCAGGGATATGAAAACTAGATAAACAGTAGAACGTAAACTAAAGCATGATGCATCTCCAGGTCTTCTTAAATCTGACAAAAACGTAAAAAAAACAACAACAAAAAAACACTTGTATTATGATTTGAAGCGTTGCTATTTCTATGTTTCCATTTCTTTTTATGCGTTTGTTACTCATTCTAGTCATCTGACAAACCAAAGACGGCATTGTGAAAACAACAATAACTCAGCTTGATTCAGCCTAAACTACAGCAACAAGCTGCAGCTTAAATAAGACTGAAATAAAAACTGTGTAACGTGTCGATGCTTTCCTGAATGCCAGTATTTTTTTTAAAGAACCGACGGCAGGAAATGCTATATACAGTACAGCTTGTTGCCGCAGCAACAGCTAGAACTGGACATGGGGAAAGTTGGGCAGGTCCTGAGCCGAGCCAAGAGATGTCCTGGTGAACTATTAGTCACCGACAGCAGAGCAGGAGCTGCAGGCTTACAGGTGGAGCTAACCGAACGACTGAGCTAAACCGGGAGGAGCCACCGGCGTAAGGACATGGGAACTTATTCAACGGAAACAATGCTAATGTTCTTCAGCAGAAGGAAAAGTAAAATGTCTCCTCCAGAGATCGCGCTAGGCATTTTGAAGTTATTTAATAGGAGTTTGTGGGATTAGTGGAGTTTATTCACAGTGTTTCAAACAGAAAAAGGACAAGGGGGAAGTGGGGAAACAAATGCAGCAAAGCTCCTGATGCTGGGAGTGAAACTTTGTGCTGAGGACAATCACCTCTGTAGAAGTGGGATACACTCTGGACCGGAATGTAATTTTTTCTCCTTAATTTATGACTTTTTGATATCAGAAAATATTCCAGCTTTTCTTGTAAACACACAAAATGAATGCCAAAATCTCTGAGTTGTTTTGGTGGAAATTTTCTCCTCAGTTGTCATGCAGAGGTTACTCAATAGTATTATAAGCCTGGCAGGCTGCCAGACTTATAATACTGTTGAGGAGTATTATTTTTACCCACTCAAGGTTAGGTTTTTTTAATGTTTGCCTTTTTTTTAAGACTTTATAGTTGGTGTTTAGATATTCTCTTCCTACAACACATAATGACCTAAGCTGCTTTCACACTGCAGCCTGAAGTGACACAAATCTGTTTTTTTTTTCCTCTTTTTTTGCTTTAATGCGACCTGTACTTGATCTTTTCATGACAGTCTGAACAACACAGATCCGATTTTTTTTCACTTGGAAATCTGATACGTACCCAATCTTTCCAAATGTGACCTGAATGTCATTGATATTCAACAGACATCACAAATCTAGCGGGAAGAAAAGTAACAACCATGGCGAACGACAATGAGGATTAAGTTGGTAGAGTGCTGGCTCCGGTTGGACAACAACTTCAGAATCGTAAAATATACTCCACTGTTAGCATCCACATTTACTTCTGCAAACACTGAGGACTACTTCTTCTTCTTCTAGTTTTTTACGGCAGTTGGTAAAACACTGAGCACGCTCTCTACGTATGACGTTACTGCGCCCTCTACTGCGCATGAGGAACACTTTCAGGTCATTTGCAGTTCACACTGGAGATCACATGCAACATATATTTGGAAACATGACCGACCATGCAAAAATAAAACATCAGATTTCACAAAAAATCATAATTTTTTCAGGCGGCAGCGTGAACGTAGCCTTAGTGATGTTTTCAAACTTCCTGTCAACTTCAAATATTTTTTAACTAAAAAACACAGCAGGAGGCTGGATGACTGCTGCAGCGCCCCGACCAACCACCAGGGGAAACCATGACATGTTCTTTTTTTCTAATCTGTAAAGAACCTCAATCAAAATATCAGACATCAAGTTTTGGCTTTATTTTTAGTAACTTCAGTAAATAACGGCATCTATTATCCTCTTAACATGATAGAGTTTTCATTGACTTTACGGTCACAGGTCAGCATCTCATATCTGCTGTTCTTCTCTTGTTATGAATGAACAACATATATATATATATATATCTATATATATATATATATATGATATAAGATGTGCCATACTGTAACCACATGCCGATAATCCCATCATGCACCAAAATAGTCCCAGCCCACTCCATCTGTTCAGGCCGCTCGTTTCCTCTTGTTCCCATCCAGGCTGCTCCGCCGTTCTGATCCCTCTCTGATCAGTTAGTTTTCCCCCCTAATCACATTTCCTCCTCTGAGATCTTTTTCATTCACTCTATTAAGTGTGTGATTCTGTCTATGAGCTGAGAGAGACACTCTGTCTCTGCCATAGCTGCGTTATTCTTGCCCCCTTTTTGTCCGTTTCCGCTGCAGCGGCTCAAATCTGAAACTCTCTCAAGCAGCGACGGAATTTATTTCATGTTCTCTGTGAAACATTTAATTTTCATCCTAAAAATGTAAGTGGAAGAAGGATTAAGTTCATTACTGAGCTGAGGTCAACCCACACACTGCAAAAACACAATCTTATCAAGTAATTTTTTTTTGTCTATTTTTAGTGCAAATATCGTATTAAACTTGAAATAACAAAATTAACTTATAAGTAATTTTTCAGCAAAAAATAGGAGCTTGTTTTTGAGTAAATAATTTCTTAATACTGGTGAAAAAGTACAAATTCCACTAGCAGATTATTAATTTGTAAAATTATAAATAAAATAATCTATATATAATCTGCCAGTGGAACTAAAACGTCTTTATTAATATTAAGGAATTACTTATTTACATCAGGCTCCTATATTTTTTTTGCTGAAAAGTTACTTTTAAGTTAGTTTTGTCTTATATTAAGTTAATTTTTGTTTAAAACAAGTTTGCACTTTATTCAGAAATTTTACTCAAGTAAGAGTAGTAAAAAGTCAAGCATAGTAAAAATATTTCTTTCCAAAAAGTTACTCAAGTAAATGTAACTAGTTACTTTCCAACTCTGGTTCCGACTTTTAATTTTCTATTTGAATAAATAAATTAGTTTTTAATTGAATTCAATTTGAATTAAAGCCAGAATACTGAGGAAAACAGTCAGAATATTCCAATAATATTAATAATATAAATTCAGACGAATGTGATTATTAAATTACTTAAGTATATTTAAAAAATGAATCAATATGGACGAATGCTGCTTTACTCAACATTACTGTGTTTGTCTGTAAGCTAATAAACTTGTTTCACATTTGGAGCATTAAACCAATAACTTTGATGTATTTTATTGGAATTTTAAGTGATAAATATAACTCTTGAAAAAATGGCTTGCAGTTGCATTACCTTTGATTCACTCAGATGCCCTTAAATAAAATCCGGTACAATGAACTGTTTTCAGAAGTCAGAAAACGGCGGTTCTTTACTGATCTTTTAAAAAGCCTAACTTGCTGATTCCAATTTTGTTTTTGTCTGAAATGTTGCTCAATGTAGGAAGAAAGCTGCTGAATTGGCAACAGAGGGGTATCTATTGCTATCTGTAAACGTCCAGACATGATGTGGTGGGCCGTTCTGTCAGAGGAGAGCAGAGGACTGTGGCTGATTTTTAGACCTTTACCGAGGTGGATAAGATCGGCTTCGCATGTAAAAATCACCAATCTCCCAAAATTAAGAAAATTGGCATCGATAAATCAGCTGGCCAATAAGTCGGTGCACCCCTAAAAAAAACATAATATCGTGCATCATTTTTCTTCCGCTTTTCACACCAAAATGTGCTGATCTTTCACGTAAAATCCTAATAAAACACAAGAGTAGAAGCAAAAACAATCCTTTTAAATAACCTGACTGAAAACCAGCAAAATCTACATGATGCGTCCCTGATTGGCTACAGAGTGAGAACACAAACTAAGCCGTTGTGTTTCCTTACTGACCAGCAGACCTCCATCTGCATCATACGTTATTCAGCAAGATGACACAGTGAAGCAGATCTGTGTGTTAATGCATTCGGTGCTTGGTGAGTGTAACTCACAGGCTGCCACGTGCCTCGCAGTGTGAACAAACACTGACAGAAACAGCTTCAGAATATACAACGAGCTGGCCGCTGCAAGGGGAATGTTGCACTTACAATCAGTCTGTTTGTTTTAGCGGCTGCATCACATCCAAACGGCGTAACTCTGACTCAGCCTCTGCTGCCGTCGTCGGCGCTGAGTCAGCTGACCCAACTAACTGGATAAGTCTTCTCAACCAAATGGGAGTTTAAAAAAAAAAAAAAGTCTGTGTCACTTTGCTAAACAGATCTTTCAGTCCTCTGCATCCCCAGGGCTGCTGAGTTTGCACTGGGTTTCTGGTAGGGACGGCAATCGAGAACCAGAACTGGTTCTCAGTAGTTCAATTACATGCTTAATGATTCCGCTTATCGGTTCCCGTAATGTGTGACACAGTCCCATGACGACGTATCGTACACGCTGCGTATTTTGCTTTAGAAAATATCCAATATGGCGTCGCGGCAGAAGCGTTCCAAGATATGTTTATACTTCATAAAAAAAGATGAAACTAGAATCGGCTGGAACCTGCTCAGAACTTTAATCACAATAAAAGCAGGAAATGCCTCCAACTTCCTCAAACTGTTGACCACACAGCCTGCAACCGATTTGTACCAATGTAAAGTGTTTGATTCGTTGAATGGCAAACAAATCCACATCTGTGTTTACATTTAGAAGATACAACAACTGATGCGGGAGTAGAGTCACAAAAAAATGGCTACTCAAGAGTAAAGCTAATTCAAAATATTGTTAATTAAGTAAAAAGCAGCCATCCAAGAAATCACTTGAGTAAAAAAGTATTTGGTGAAAAGTCTACGCAACTACTGAGTAACTGGTGGAAACATCAATCAAAATATAAAGTTACATGGAAAGTTTGGTATTTTGGAGACCAAAATTAAAATAATTCATATAAATTACACAATAACAAAATCAGGCAAAAGAAACATTTTTCCAAGTCAGTTTCTTTCGAAGTATAAAACTTCAACAAAAACTGCAGGTGTGTGTCTGTGTCTGATGAATTATTGTTTAAACTTGTTTGTTACTCAAAGTATCCAGAATTTTAATGCTAGAGTGACAATACAGCATAATAAAATTACTCAAGTAAAGAAAATCCAGTCCAAAAAGTATTTTTTGAGTGGTTTCTAGTGCAAATATCTTACTACACTTGAAATGAGACAAAACTAACTCATAAGTAATGTATGCAAGATACAAGAGCTTTCTTTTAAGTCAATAACTTATTAACACTGATGAAAAAGTATTCGTTCCATTTGCAGATTATTTCACTTAGATTATTTCCATATTATAAGTGGATAATATGGAAATCTACCAATGCAACTAGTACTTTTTCATCAATATTAAGGAATTATTGACGTAAAATAAGTTCCTATATTACACAGAAATTAGTTAGTTTTGTAATACTTGAAAAAATATATGAAGATAATTGCAGCACAAACTAGATAAAAATAACTTGGTATTATTTTGTGTTTCTGCAGGGTAGTAAAAATTAAAAAATTTTTTCAGAAAAGTTACCCAAGTAAAAGTAACTAGTTAGTACCAAACTATCAATAGGACATAATGTTTTAATTTTGTAAAAGCAAACAAAGACTGCACAGTTTTGGCCTGAGCAGGCTTCCATAGCGGAGTCAGAAAGATGCTGGAACTTGTCACGCATGCCGCATCGCTAAAACTCCCTCACTGAAAGCCGGAGACGTCTCTCACACACACACACACACACGCACACAAAAACAACACGCCATGCATCAAACCAGACCCAAGTTTCAGGTGTTGCATGTTCCTCTGTGACATGACAGCAGCTGGAGAAATTATCTAAAAAAAAAAAAATTGTAAAAAATCAGCTTTCTTATTCTTTTTTTTTTTTTTTTGCAGGATGGCAGCAAACGCGGCGCACACACTTTGGTTCAGCGCTGACATAAACAAACACGCAATCAGGCAGCACATCAGTAACAGCAGCAGGCATCAGTTGTGCCAGTGCAGCACCGCCAGAGGACATTTGTTCAGAGCGGCGTGCGAGAAACGCGACACACTCTCACATGTTGGCGGAGCGAATCACACGGAACGGCCGGATCAAACATCTGTCTGCGCACACGCTCTGCAACATCTGTCGATCCGGTCGACGCTACCCCGCCGCCGTTTCTACATGCATGCATCCCCCCTCTTCCTCTTCCTCCTCCTCTTCCTCCAGCTGCTGGAGGAAGAGGAGGAGGCATGAAAAGCCATGGCAGGTACCTGTAAATGAACCAGACGCTCCTGTTCACAGGGCCCAGCGACGGCCAGGAAGAAGAGAGGGAGAGGGAGAGGGAGACATCCTCCTCGCCGCATGCCCCCATCGCCATTTCCTCCCCTCCCTCTCCTCCTCCTCCTTCTCCTGGTCCTTCTCCTTCTCGTCTTCCAGCGAGACAGCGGCGAGCGCGAGCGGCGAGAGAGGAGGAGGAGAGGAGGAAGAGGAGAAGAGAGAGACAGAGGAAGGGAAAGGGAGAGGGCCAAGCTCTCCCAGCCCCTTCATACTTAAGACGGAGAGGAGGAGGAGGAGGAATCGGAGAGACTGAGGGATTGAGATGGTTAGCTGCGACTGCGGCACAGAGAGAGAGGAAGGAGGAGGAGGAAGAGGAGGAGAGGAAGACGGTGGCTTAAAGAAGTAGAAGAGATACGGAGATGGTTCAGAGGGGTTTCCAGCACGACTCAATCAGAGCACAACTCAGCCTCCTCTTTTTCACACTCGCAAACAATTTGAGGTGATTTCCAATTCACCGGAGAGCCGTCATCCATCGGCTTCTGCACCCAGAGGAGTCAGGGCTGGACTTTATCGTACACCATTACGTCTGTCGCCATAAATGTTTTTTTATATAAGTTTTCTTTTAATGACATAAAAAAACGCATTCTCAAAGATAAATAAACTTTAAATTCTAATTAACTTTTAACACTGGCGCTTTTAGATATTCAAAATAAATAAACAAAACGTCAGAAACAACAAAACTGTCCTTCAAAAAAAGGAGCTAGTTGAGACCAAAGCACCAGACTTGAGACTTTTATCATCCAGTTTTTGGTAGAAAGAGAAAGAAATTTTATTCATCTTGCGATTTACTGATGTACTGTTTGTTCTGTCAGGCCTATATGTCACTTGATTTATCGTGATAGTCTCTCGTCAGGATAATAATTTTGATCAAACATTATCACTATAAATTACAATTGATGATGTTAAAAGTCCCCAAAACTGTCCATATTGTCAGGATTGTTAGCTTTGCTATTTTATCCACTGTTTTCAATGAAAGTATCAATAAATATAAAAATAAATGTGCAGTTCAGGGAGACAAATCACTTCTTTATGTGACTGGTATTACAAAAGGGATTGTTTTTTGGAATTGCTGTCATGCAGCCACAGTCATACGGTTATATAAAGAAGAAGCAACAAATATCGGCATGTTTATTGTTATTGTGATAAAACTTGAAGTCCATATTCCCCAACCCTAATGTCACCAGAGACGCCTACTGGTAACTTATTGGGACTGTATAAAGCGTAACTAAATCCCAAATCAGCTGTTTTCTTGCTGTATTTGCTTATTTAGGGACCTATTAGGCTCCTGTATCACAATATCAGCGTTTCATATCAGTTGATGGATAATTATTGATTAGTTTTTTGTTTTTAGATTTCTGTTTTATTCACAGTTTTCACTCCACGCCGTTGTTATTTTTATTTTTAAGCAGTCATGAGGAAGTGGAGAAACCTTAAACTGCTGCTGCGCAAGTTACTCAACAGGTTGTTGCTAGGTAACCAAAGAATGACTGAGTTGCTAGGCAACCAAAAGAGAGCGAGTGAGTTGATTCCACTTAGCTAGCTGTGAGAGGTCGAGCGGCTAAAGCCTTTTCTCTGCCTACATTCCCCAGAATGCTGTGCGGTTCTGGATTATTGGATCTATCAGATATCTATCGGACACATTATTATTTACTGATATTGATCACGTTTCTATGGCGATGTGTATTTTTATTGATATCTTGTCCAGCCCTACTGCTCAGTCATCTCCAGAACTGTAATCATTTTAAAATATTGTAATTGTTTTGATTCAGTAGTTTTACATCACTTTTTGATCTTTCTATTGTATTTAATTTTGATCTTAACTTCATGTAAACAAACTTTATCTGCAAGGTAATTCCAGGGATTCTAGGTTTTGTGAATGTTGTTGTACCAAACTTCTAGACCCCTCAGGTCTTCTGGTTCTGGTTCTGCTCTGCATCCCCAGAACCAGAACCAAACGAGGAGAAGCAGCATTCAGCTTCTATGCACCACAAATCTGCATCAAACTTCCAGAAAACTGTAAAACAGCTGAAATACTGAGTTGTATTTGAAACGAAATCAATTACGAATTGACTTAATGTAATGTTTTGATTGTTGATTCTATGTTGCATGACTCTGTGTTTTTGTGTTTGTTATGATGTAAAATGTTTGAAATGTGCTACACAAATAAAATTTAATTGATTGATTGATTAACTGAATTAGCAAAACAAATGATTGTTAGCCGCAGCCCTAGCTTCCACCAGACAGCTGAAGATGAAGTTGGGTCTTATTGAAAGGATTATTTGAACACTACGGATGAGAGACGTTCACATAATCACAGAAATTTGGAGAATTTTTTTAAAGCTAATAGAAAAATAGATTGAATAAAGTTTTAAAGAACATTTAAAACCTTTGTTTTAAATGTTTTTGGTTGGTAACCTCTAATCTCTTTGTTGTACTCAAACAACATGAACTACTTCCTGCTGCCTGGTGTAAACAAAGCATGAATGAGGCACTGCAGAGCCTTCGGATGCAGATGGGAGACGAGTGGCACTCACATCATCTCTCCGTCGCTTCCTTCCACGTTCATTTAACCCGTCCTCCGTCAACTCGCCCTCCCTCCCTCCATTTTCTCTCTGTTCCTGTCATCCTCTCGCTTCCCTCCTGCCTTCAACCGCGGCTCTCGCCCGCTCTCCTCTCATGCCTCTGCCGTTTTGTTTTCCTCCACGCTCGGCGGGCGGCGCCGCTGTGATTGAGCGAGACGGGGAAAGCTGGGCTGGGTGGAGCGAATGTTGACAGAAGGTCCACAGGATCACATGTTTGTGTTCGCACATGGTGTTCTCTAAACGGATCCGTCGTAAGAGGATCCAGTCTTTAACCATTTACACACAACAGTCCAGAAAGATTCATCTTTCATTGCCAGTACTGTTTCTAAACATCCATAATAGAAGTAAGAAGCCCTGAATTTAGTCCAGAACTGTCCAGGAACCACAGATGATTTAGTTTCATACAGTTTGAGCTGAACTTCCTGTAAAGGTTTTACCTTCAGAGGTCTGCAGCTTTTCATAATGAAATACTAGAGTTCACAATGAACTTATAGTAGATATTGGTGCAACGGTCAGGCTCTGAATATATAAGGGAAAAACTTATGGGGTGGGTGGATGGATGGATGCATGGATGGATCAACATATGAACGGATGGATGGATCAGATGGATGGATGAATGAACAGATGGATGGATGATGGACAGATGGATGGATGGATGGATGGATGGGTGAACAGATGAACGGATGAACATATGAACGGATGGATGGATGGACGATGGACAGATGGATGGACGGATGGATGAACAGAAGGAGTTCCTAGACGTCTAATCAAATCCTTCCATCAGAACAAACCGAGGTTCAAAACCGAAACGATTTTTTTCACACATCAATATTTTCCCCACAGCAACTCCAGCCTTCACAGGGAAACGTTCCTAAAAATAATCCCAATCCCCAAAAACCACAGTCTGCTTCAATCCCAGCTGCTCTCTCTCCTCTGCCTCTCGATCGCCCTCCGCTGTCTGACCTCCAGATGGAGACACCGCAGGGGAAGCGAGGGTGATAGAAAGAAAATTAAAAAGTGCAAGGGGGGTTCGGAGTGCAGCGATGACTAGGGCGCAAGGGCGGGAAGCAGAAACGGTCTGGAGATTCAGCATGAACGGATGAAAGGAGGGATAGGTGAAGCGATAAAAGTGGGCGGATCTGAATCAGCCTTAAAGTCCAAAAGAACTCCGTCATTGAATGTATAAATGACGCGTGCGTTCAAACATACATGTGTAAATCTGCAGGTTGTTGTTGAAGCATGTTAATAATAGATGAGTTTTAAAGTGAGTGACGGGAGGAAAATAACAGCTGAATGACGGAAAATATGAATAATACATACAGTATGATCAGTAATTACAGGATTTCTGCTCAGTGATTAACCGCATGTTGACAACACAAGAGAAATTCAATCATGTCACAACAGCATAATTACAGGGCAAAACTACGGTGCAGCTCATAAATCAGGGGTGTCCAAAGTGTGGCCCGGGGGCCATTTGTGGCCCTCTGAAGGATTTTGTACAACTCCCAACCATAATCAGGGTTTCTGTAGGTTTCACCAAGTCAAATTAAAGGGAGACCTAATGTGAAAAATTCACATTTTGCATGTTTTTGGCTCTCAACTACTTCTAAAAACAGCAAAAACACTCAAAAAACACCCGGCTGTTTTTTAGTGTTGTTTCAAAAACCTCCTCATCGTTAAGTTACATTCCATGGCCCGTCGCCTAGCAACTCAAGCTGAGCTCCGGCATGTTTGGTCAGCTGGTTTTACTGCCGTATGCGACGTACAATGGCTTCTGGAAAAGACAAGTGTTTTGCTGTTGACTTACCATCAAGTAATCACTTGCCGCAATGTTGTTCATTGTGCAGGAGGCTCCGCTTTTGCTTTTCAGAGATGTACGGTTGTATAATTGCACATCTGTTTGCGGTAATTTTCACATGTGACTGTAAACGTTGAGTTGGGCGGCGTGGACAGCAACAGCTTATTCTGATGTATAGTGACAAGACGCCCTAAAACAACTCATTCTGAACTGATCAAACTAAAATCTCTTTATGTAAGAATAATTTTGTGCAAAAAATGTTATGAACATGTTTTGTTAAGCAAAAATGATTTTTCAAGTTGTGACTTTGTACCTCATAGCAAATAGTTTGGACACCAGTGAAATAAATGATGTTAACCTGATCGTCCTGGATATTAGTTTCAGAAATAGGCAACAGATTCTAGATTAGAAACTATTTTTTTGATGAAAGAGAAGACGGAATAATTAAAATGTTTTTATATACAGAGGTTTCTTATACTGTTGTCATATCACGTGATTGTAAAACAAAAAAACTACAAAAAAAAAAAAAAAAAACTATTCCAATGACCTAAACAGGTTTTCATAAACACTGGTCTTGAGCAAAATTTGATTTCTTTTCCTCTTGATTAGAAGACAAAATACATCTATGCAAATCAACAAAAAAACAAGCAATAAAATTACATTTGTTCTTTAACAAAGTACTGAAAATACTCTAGACACTCAGCCTTGACTTTCAGCAGCAACTGAAACTTAATTTTCTGGAAAAGCAGTTTCCGTATGATGGCAGTTTTCACATTTTTTTACAGACATAAAGGAGAAAAACAGCTTTTTGTTCCTACCTTGGAGCATCAAAGCTGTCATATGATCCCACAGTGTAATGGCGGAACAACCTTTTGGCTCGTTCTCCACGACTCTCTGAAACATAAAATGACTTGATTCAAAGTGTGAATAAAAAAATAAATCTAAACACCAGCTTTCAGCAGGGGGTATTTTTTAGATTTAGCTAATTTACTAATTAGCTTCAAGTCACATATTCAGTTTGAATCTAATGTTAACTAAGAAATTAGCCTTGGCTTCAGGCAAAATATTTAGCTTAAATCCATTATCTTGAAGTTAAAAAGCTTGTTTGCTAACTAAATATTAAGCTTAGGCTAAATGTTTAGCTTGAAATAAATAATTAGCTTTAAATATTTAGTCTAATATAAAAAGTCTAAAACACTACAGCCTCTCCAGGGAATTTTTATCATCAGATTTCAAAATGGGATTTTTTTTTAAGCCTTAGCTAATTTATTAATTAGCTTCAAGCAAAATATTTAGCTTGAATCTAATTACCTTGAAGCTAAAATGTTTGTTTTTTAGCTAAATGTTTATCTTGAATATAATTATTTTGTTAAGCCAAATTAGCCTAAACTGGCTAATTTAGCTATGTTAAGCTAAATTAACAAAGCTAATTTAGCTTTGTTAAGCTAAATTAGCCATAGCTAGCATAAATTGTTTTATATAAATATAAAACAATTTAAACAATTTAAAAGACAGCTGTAATTGTGAAATCGATCTAATCCAGTGGTTCCCAAACATTTTCTGGGCTCCCCTATGGATTACAAATAGGGAGAGCTGGACTCTGGTTGAACGATGGGTGTGACCAGGGGGGTAGGTGGGTAGAGAAATCCTTAGAGACTCCCTGTTATACTCTTCCATCCACTAAATCCCCCCTACCGCCCCAGCACACGCAGCGTTCATTGTTGTGTTTTTTTTTTTTCCATTCATTCATACTGCTTCCTGTGCCCCCCATGCAATGGCACGGCGCCCCCACTAGGGGGCGCGCCCCACAGTTTGGGAACCTCTGATCTAATCAACATTTCTCTTAATGTTGGGCTAAACAATATTCAATATTTTTACTCATGTCGGGCTCGTTGTGTTTGTTCACCTGATCGGTTGTCCTGACTTCGAAGCACCACTTCCTCCACACAGTCGGAGGGGAACCAGCCCGTGCGACCTCTGACCGTCCCCTCCCAGTAGCCGCCCTCGCCGACGCTCAACACTAAGAGGAAAAAAGGTCAGCAGGTCAAATACAGAAAACCCAACAGACACAAACAGACTCACACACAGAAAACAAGGAGAACAGAAAGGAAAAGACATCCAGGGTTACGCAGACAGGAAATTAAAAAACACACAGACGGACATGCAAACTCCATACATACTCACCAAGACATACATACCTGGCGACACTTTAGACTCACTGACAAACACACAAATATTCATACCTGCAGACATTAGATATAAACATATGTGGAAACCTTACACTCTTGTTATGACTGTTCAACGAAGTCATGTTTACCCAGAAAACAGGACATATTCCCCCTAAATTAGCTTAAAACTCCTCTATCGCTCTCCCTTTCCTCCATTGCCAGCAAACGTATTCGCACCCTTTTCACTTCTCACTACATTAAAGGTAAAGCTGCAAATATTAAGGCTACCAGCTTCTTATATTTAGAGACATTTTTCTTTATGAAATCGCTTCAGCTCACTGAGATTTGACAAAAAGTTAAATATTTATCTTGAAATTAAAGAAATGTTTGCTAACTAAATATTAGCAAACAAATATTAAATCTATTTATCTTGTTTCCTAACTGAATATTTATTTGTCTTGATGCTAAATATTTATGTTAAGTTAAAATTTTATTTGCCAACTATTTATAAAGTTTAGCTTCAATCTATTTGTCCTGATGTTAAAACATTTTGTTTAATAAAATATGTATTTTATAGCTAAATATTTATTTTGAAGATAAAATAATATTTGCTAATTAAATATTTAGCTTGAAGCTAAACAAATGTTTGCTAACTTTTTTGTTTCAGTCAAAATTTTTCAAATTTCTATTCGTAAAAAAAATACGGTGCTAGTGTCACTTATTAAAATTAATAAGTAAAACTTGATGTCAGTGATTGTGACGAAGTAAAACACAAAGAAATTCAGAGGGTGTGAATACGTTTTCCAGGCATTGTAGCCGCTTCATTCCTACCTTTTTAATCCCACATCTCTGCCCTCTTCAGTGAATTTGTGATCATAACAGACGAGATGCAAAACCACAAACTCCCAAATGGAGGTTCGTGAACAGGAAGTGATGTCACAGTGTGGAAGAGCTTCACCTTTGACCCTGTCTCCTTTACTGAAGCTTATCTCGCGCTCGCCCTGAGCGGAGTGGGACCGCGTTGCTACAAAAACTCGTCCTGGGACGGCGCTGTAGAGGCGTCTGCGCTGGCCTGCGGTTTGGATGGTGGTGGTGGTGGTGGTGGAGGTGGAGGTCGGGGGAGGCCTAGTCAAAGTCAGGAGGGGATTAAGGAGAGGTTTAACAAACGTAGAGGTGTTTCAATTTATCACTTAATCTGGTTTGGTTTAAACAAATAAGAATCTGTAATAAACTTTACTTGAGTTCATACGTCTTATTTTATTCGCTAATATCAAAACTCTTACAACATTTGTCCAACTCTATCAAATAACTTCTTTTTGCCCTGCAAAAGCACATTTATAGTTTCTACTGCAAGTACCTCAGTACACTTTAATTAGGACAAAACTAACTTACAAGTAACTTTTCAGCAACATATATGAATGTTTTTTAAGTAAATAAGTCTTTAAAATTGATAAACTACTAGATTACTTCACTTATAACACAGAAAAAATGTTTTGTTACAAGTTAAATAATCTGAAAGTGGAACTGGTAAATTTTTTTATCAATATTAAGAAATTATTGACTTAAATACATTCTTATATGTTGCTGAAAAGTAACTTGTAACTTGTGCCTCCTTCATCTCTCATCCTCCATTCTTTCCTTCTCTAAAATTCATCTCCAACTTCCTGAAACCGAACCGTCACTTTGAGTTTTTATCTCAGTTAAGACTCCCAATAAAACTTCATCAATCTCCTGCAGTTTCCAATATTCTCCTCCATAAATCTTTTCACTCAAGTCATCGTCGGTTCAAATCAGAGTCAGATTTAGTTTCCTGCTCGTCCTCAGCAGGATGAGCAGCCAGTTTTCAGCTCACCCCCGTCTCTGGCTCTGCCGGCTCCGGTCCTCCTTGTCTCCGATCCGTCCGCGGGACGGGGACCGCGTCCTCGCTCCTCTGGGGCTGCTGGAGCTCCGCAGGGTTCCTGTGTGTTTATACCCCTAAGACAAACAGCAAAGGGAGAGGAAAGGAAAGGAAAAGGGGGTAAATATAATTAATATGCTTACTCTTAACACAGATCTATGTTTTGATATTACTGAAGCAAATGTTTTCTAAATCTGTCTGAATTTATGCTATTCAGATCTACAAATATTCCATTTCTTTAGATTTTTCTACTTTATTTTCTTTGCAATGTTTCAAAAAAACCTTGCATATTACGGATTACAAACATCAAGCAACCCAGTGTTGTACATTAATGAGGTCTAGTTATTTTTATTTTTTACTTTCTCTTTTTCTGTTCTTATGTTGGTTATGGTGATTTAGAAATTGGAGAAGTTATGCAAGTTTTGCAAAATGCATGTATTGTGAATAACTATAATCTCCTGATAAACAAATAATAATAAAAAAGGAGATCTAAAGTTGAACTTATTGATGAATTAGTCGATCAATAAGTGGCCATTTCCTCAAAGAACTGAGTTTTCTCTTGTTTCAAGATGGCCGACCATATTTCTATAATATAAAGGGCAAAAATGTTTAAAATATGGAGAATCTAAAAGGAGAAACACATCAATGTATCTTAATTTTTGTCAGTATGAAATAATAACTGAATAAAAAAAACATTGTAGTTTTGTCACATTATCAAATTTAGACATTTTAAAAAAAATGCTGAATAGAAAAATAACCAATAAATGAAAATAATAAAATATGTGAATCAGTTTCAAAAGTTGAAAATCTTCCGATTTCTAAACGTCATAAATTTCAGTCTTTTCTTCTAGAAAATCTCTCAGATTAATCTCAAAATTTCTTAGTTTTTTTGGCAGAAATTTACTCTTTTCTTCTAAAATATTTCTGAGATTAATCTCAAACTCTGAGTTTTTCAGCAGAAATACTCTTTTTTTGTGTAATGTGCCGTCGTAGTGTCAGCGCGGGATCTCCCTGATCAGCGATCGATACCTGCACAGAAACGATGTTGGTGCTCGGCGCGTTGGGAACAGCCATCCAGTCCGGCAGATTCATGCTGCTGTCGCTGTTGGCCCGCAGAAACGGGTGGGGGTGGGGCACCGCCAGCGTGCGGGTGCTCTCTCTCCTCTGGGGGGCGTACTTTGGAGACTCCACAAAGGGAACTAGGAGGAAAACATCCAACAGATCGTCACAGATCTCTTCAGATGATCGATCCGTGGATGAATTTCTTTCTTTTCAGTCTTTCCTAACATTTTTGTTCTCCATTCATTTGCTGCACAATCAGGTGAGTTCAACAAGGTGAAGGACAGAACAGAAACTAAGAGAAAAACAGACAAACTCCAAAACACCACAACCAAAAACCTTCAAAAAGTGAGGAAGATCATGAAGTAGAATATTACAATAAAGTCTTGCTGCATGGAAGCAAATTAAATATTTTATCATCATAAACAGATGTGATGCAGGACTTACCCACGTCTGTATCCCGGTGGTTTTTTATAATCTCCCCCAATTCAAAATGCCCGGACATAACAGCCACCTGATCAAAGCAATAAGCAAATAAGACATGAAGTACGTTAAAAAAATAAAAATAAAAAAACATTTTTACTGCCAAACTATCAGAAAACAAATGCATTTTGAAAACACTAAACTCAGAACAGCAGTTGACCCTGATCAGCCACAGTTCCAAATTAATTTTTTTCTTTATTTTTGAAATAAAATGCAGTTTGATAAGGTGAAATATTTTTCTGCATCGCTGCTCAACACACGACTGGCTGGCATTTTCTAATCAGCCAATCCGGTTGCACCATTTATTTTCCTTTTAGACCTTTATTATTATTTAGAACAGAAATTAAAATTGGATATTACTGAGCTAATAATTTATATTTTACAATTATTATCACCCAGGAATATTAAGGTAAATAAAACATGAATTTCCCTGGACCTCCTCCAAAAAATACATCTGTAAATATTTATTTAATTGGTAATTTAAATAAAAATGTGAAGAAAAAAAACACTGAGTAATTTTATATATACTTATCTTAATGTGCCAGTAATGTGTCAGAAACACACACATTTAAATGTTAAATAAATAAATAACACTGAAAATAATTAGGTGGTCAAATTAGATATTTTAAGCTTCACTGCTTAATATTTCCTGTTTCTCTGTTAATCGTGAAACTATTTAAACTGTTCATAAGGTTCATCAAATATTCCTAAAATCCACTTAAATATCTTACATAAATTACTTATGATGTAACGTTTGCATTTCCAGATTTATTTATATTAGCCATTATATATGTGAATATTGATTAATTAGTATTATATATTATGTTAAATTGATTTAAGATAAAAACATCATGCTTGATTAAGACATAATGAATAAGAAATAAATGTATTATTTAAGTTTATTTAATGAGCTGCAGTAATATTTACAATAAATGTGCATTACAAAAACATTTTTTAATAAAACAAACTATAACCAAACTAAACTGATTGGTAATCGTTGGATTTTTTTTTGTTTATCTCTTTTTTCGTTTCTGCATTAATAAATTTGTAGGTCAGATATCACCCAGCACCTTCATGTCACATAATAGGAACTCTTGGTTCCAAAAACTATGTTTTGTCTCTCACACACTACTAAAAACTCACACACACACACAAAATACTAAAATTCCGCATGCACACTACTAAAATATAACACCTGTATAAAATTTTTTTCTCACACGCATACATAAAAGACTAAGATTGCACATATAAACTAATAAAATATAGACTCACCTTTTGTATGTGTGAAAGTGATGTCACGGAAGAGGCGGGGCATCATTTGGAGATCAGATCGCGCATGCGTTGATACCACAGTGACGTCAGCTTC
>CAEGAE010000385.1:0-94354 GCA_903067095.1 Girardinus metallicus
CGACGTAAAAAAAACTATCTGGGGATACAAGAAATAAAAGGCATGTTTTGTCCTTGTTAGACCGAGGCGAGGGGGGTCCAGCGTTTCCAAAACGCCCCCCCCCCCCCCCCCCCCCCTCAGCCCCCCACCAGCAAACAAGCTGCACGTGTCAACATGACAGCGGCCACAAGAGGGGCCATCCCGGTCTGAGCACACGGTGCAACATTACCTCCAAACTTGCAGCACCTGTCTTTGGAGGCTTTTAAAGAAAAAAGAAAAAAAAAAAAAGCAGATTTTTCTTCCGAGTAAACAAACTGACTAATAATGTAAAGCTGTTTTAAAAGACTCAAAGTGAAGTTTCTTCAAACTGTTCAACCTCACCGTGCTTTGTTTTTGTGCTCTTCTGTGACTATATGAATGTGTGTGTTTTTTGGGTGGGGGGTGTTTGTTGCTTTCATGAAACTTATTACCCGGCATAAATACAGTTGTTTGATGTTTTCCGCCCTAGTAAGCAGATAAATACTATTTAAAACAACAGCGGAGCAGAGAGTACAGCAGGAGGAAGCTTCGCTGTAGAAATGTCCCTGTTGCCATAATGGAGTCACGTTTGTTGGCGTCTAACCTGAGAAGGAGTTGACTGGACCAGCTCGCCGTAGTTGAACTCGGAGGAGCCCTTCTCGTTCGGCTCGCTCAGCGTCAGGCTGAGGCGGACGGTGGGCTTCGTCTCCCCGCCGTCGGTGTCGCCTCCTCCCTTGGCGTTGCCGAACAGAGCTCCTCCGGAACCTCCCGACCCGACCGCAGCTACACCTCCACCTCCATCTTTCCCCTCGTCCTCGCGGCGGCGCTTCTTGTTGGACTCCGGGGTTTGCTGCTGCTGCTGCGGCTGCGGCGGCGGCGGAGCGCCGAAGGAGGAGATGGTGACGAACGGCACTTTCCTCGGCTCTGCCATTTGGCGCTCTGCGCTCCGGCGAGCGGGCACGCCAACCGGGGAAGTGGGGAGGGGGGGAGAGCGGCAGCTGCTGGGAGAGCTCAACCGGGGAGTCTCGACGAGCGCTGCTAGCTAGTTAGCTTATTCGGAATGAGTGCTCCGGGGCAACACAGCGACTTTATTCCCCTCTCAACTCGCTGTAATCCATGTAGTATTATCCGTGGCTCTGCCCCGCCGCCTACGAGGGTCTTAAACATAAAGAAATCGCAATTTGGAGTATTTCCATGGAACTGGTGGTTAGCTACAACAGAGAAGATTTTGAAGTAGCCATCTTGATCGTTATTATCATTATTCAGAGGCAGGGCGTATGAAAAGAAAGAGGAAGGGGAACCGCCATTGGCCAATGGCCGCACCGGAACACACCCATCTGACAGATAAGCGCGAATGTGGCGGAGATGATTGTTCTGCGCAGGCGCAATGCTTGGGAGCCTTCCGCGGGCCGCATGGAGGAGCTCTGTCTGGGATAACATTCTGCCAATAATGATGAAATATACTCCTCTAGTTTTGTCTGAACTGCATATAAGTATTAACTGTAAAATAAATATGCTCACACACCAGAACGTTCAACAATAATAGTACTTGTTTTAAATAAACAAACACACTGGACTGTTTCGGCCCTTCACAAAGTAGTGATGGACAGATGAACTAGTGATACAGCGGGTCAAAAGGTTGCTGTCCAATAAGGCTATTACTTATACTTGTGTGTATAATTATTGAATAAATTATCTTTAAAACATCCAATTTATTACATGTAGAATAAATGTTTTTTTAAAAAAAGCTTATTGTTCGTAAATTATTTTAAGCTGATCCTAATATCTGACTAATCACTTATTGGTATCATTTAGTAAAGAAATACATCATTAGTTCTTAAATGTGTCATTAAGTCACTGAAATTAAAAGGAGATATGTTTGAAAACGTGTAAAAAATTAGGATAATCTATTTTATTAATGAAAACAAAATGAAATGTATAAATATTCTACTATATATATATTATTTTTTTCACTGAATGCTATGCTCAGTCTGAATATGCTGTGAAGAGTAAACAGATGTCTGGTGGAATTTGGTAGACCTAGAACAGCACCTAGTTTACACCAGAGGTGTCCGAACCTGTAACCACACGGCCAAACGTTTTTTTTGCTCTTCAATGATAAATTACGAGGTACTTTGTTGCTCCTTCAGTGGTACAATAGTAAATCTCCAAGGGTCTCAGTTTCTAGATTACTAGGCATTCACTGCATCTGCTAGTAGTTTGCACTTTTTTTTTTTTTTTTTAACTATGGATACCTGGATGGAACATTCAGCTGACCCAGCAGGACCAAAGTCACACGATTCACCATGTAACTGATTCACACTCCAGGTTTTACTGCCAAGTCCAGATCAGGACAAATTCGACCAACTCAAAGCATTTATGCAAACAGCTGGGCTTCTACAGGTGACTTTATTAACAGGGATAAACTGGGCTTGGCTGAGAAGTTCAGAAATGTGACAAATTTTTTATCAATTATTGACTAATTATTGACAGACTCTGTAGTTTAAAGGACATCAAAAAAAACCCCACTTATTTTTAAATGTGTTTTTTTGTTCATTTTGTTTGTTGAAGCATTTTGATTTTTATCTTGAAAGTTTCTTACTAAATGAAGTTTTGCTCACCATCTGTGCCCTGAAATGACATTTGGGTGCCAACAAAGATTAAAAGCAGCGAGAAATCTGGTCAACACCAAACTGTCAAAACCAGGAAGTGATCCGTTTTTGTTTTTTATTTTGTCAGCAGATGACATCATACTCGGATCATTTCTGACAACCCCTCTAGTAAAAAGCTTCATTTCTCCATCTGAAATGATGGGACACTTGAACTTTAGCAGGTTTTACAGAACAAAAAACAAAAACAAGCAAGTCAAAGTGTAACACTTTTATTGTTGCTGTGTTTGCTGGTTTAAGACCAGTCGGAGGTGGTGCCGCCCCAGTCAGAAGCCTGAGCGGTGGGAGCGGTGGACCAGTCGTCTGTGGCAGGCTGGGTGCTCCAGTCTTCGGCTGCTGGGGGACAGAGGTCAAACAGAGGTCAGAGAGCAGCAGGAACCACTGATCTGCATGTAGAGAAGCTCTGAACTCACCAGCGAAGGCCTCGCCGGTCTTGACGGGAGCAGCAGCTGTAACGACACAACCGGTTTTAAAACAGCAGAAGAAGAATCAAAGAATCAGGACCAGGACTGAAACGACTGACTGAGATTTATCGACTGCTGAAATAATCGTAAACTCGTTTTAGTAATTGTCCACCGAATTACAATTCAATTATGAATTACCAGGCCAGCCCAACTCTGCTTTGACCACAAGTCAGGCAGAAGAAGCCGAGCTTTCGTCCTGTTAGGATTCTTTTAGCTGCAGATGCCGCAATTTAGGCTAAAAAAATATTTTGAAAAAGTTATTGAATTGTTTATTTGTATCTATTAAGATATTTCTAATACTGTGAAAACTGCTTATAAATGAAAAATCTACAAAGTGTGCAGATTTTTTATTTTTTATCTGGTTAATCGTCATCAGTCAGAGGCTGGTTGGTTGCAGACCTGATCAGAACTCGATTTAAAAGCAGGCTACCTGCAGGGAACTGCTGGATGGGCACAGAGGGAACGGCGACGCCCTCGGACCAGTCGGTCACCTCGGGCTGGGCGAACTCGGCCTGCGGGGCGGTCCATTCGCCCTGGAACTCCTCCTTCACCACCGCCTTCTCGGCTGCGGCCTGCTCCTCCTTCTCGATCTGAAACGGGTTTCAGATCAGAACGTAGCTTAGCACCGCGACATCCAGACAGATGAGTGATCGTGGCGAGTCGAGACGCTCCTCCTACCTCCTCAGGGTCTCTGTAGAAGTACAGATCGGGCATGACCTCCCATGGGTGTTCCCTGGAGATGGTTCCCCTCATCCGCAGGACCTCCCTGGCCAGCATCCACCACATCAGACCCACAGAGTGGTGACCCTGAAATGTAGAGAAAGTGATGAAAACATCGTCACACAGCCTACAGACGAGCTCTGCAACGGGACGTCACGAAAACAAAAGAGCAGCATTGTGTGTGTGTGTGTTTGTGTATAACGTCTGAACTAGGGCTGAAACGATTCCTCGAGTGATTAAAGTTCCTCGATTATTAAAATTCCTCGAGGAAAACTGATCTGCCTCGAAGCCTCGTTATATTATGATTTATTATTTAGCGCACCGTGTTCCGGCCGGGACTTTATTTGCGTTCTGACTTCCGCCTGAGTTGTTGACGAAAGCTAAGTGTTAGCAGCATAACGTCCAGTTTTCAAGTTCGGTCTGGGAGGATTTTACTGATTCATGACAACGTCTGGGTTTTTGTCGTTTTTCGGGGGACCGATAAACATCCTTAAAATGACTGGCGCGATGCTTGGAGTACGGCAGCTTTTCTCCTCCCGGAGCTTCTGGTTCAGAGCGAACGGCGGGATTATTTATACAGGTGAGCGGATAGACTGAACACTGCGGGCGGCTGTGCTTTAGATAATTAACATAAGTGTAGCTTTACAGACGAACCGGAAAATTTATTTCATATCATCCGGGTCTCAACTAATGGGTGGCGAAGCACATCGTGACGTTACATACCTGATGTGTTTCTGTGTGTGACGAATGCAGGAGTCAAATCTCGTCGCTAATATAAACACAAATGCTATAAATGTCTGGGCAAGGTGAGAGTTCATCTATTAAACTGACTGAAGATGAAAACAGAAAGCTGGAGTATAGACATTTTTTATAAGCGTGTTTGTGAGCCTGACTCTTTATTATTGAATATAATTTCAGATTTTTGTATAACTTTTCTTCAGGTTAACTTGGAAAGTGAGCTCCTAGTAAATTTTGTAAACTACAGAAAAGTAACTGTTAGAGAAGCTCAAATGTGAAAAATTAGATTTACCAATGTTTTACTTTATCTTTTTTTCTAATCCGATTACTCGATTAACCATAAGAATAATCGATAGATTACTCGATTACTAAAATATCCCTTTACAACAGCCCTAGTCTGAAGTGTATACAGTAACACATCTCCAAGCTCCGCCCCTCACCTTGTTGTTGCAGGGGATGGCGATGTCCACGTATCTCAGCGGAGAGTCGGTGTTGCACAGGGCGATGGTGGGGATGTTGACGTAGGACGCTTCGGTCAGCGGCTGGTGGTCGGCGCGAGGGTCCGTCACGATCAGGAGGCGGGGCTCCCTGAAGGCCGCCTGGATCTGATTGGTGAACGTGCCGGGAGTGAAGCGGCCGTGAAAGGTGGTGGCTCCGGTGGACGAGGCGAACTTCAGCACGGCCCTCTGCACAGGAAACGCAACAACGCTTCAGGAAACACGACTTCTGCTCCGTCTTGGCGACAGAGTCGAACGGCAGGATGAGACGCCAAATAACGCCGAAGCGTTTACAGACAGAGTTGGGAGAAAGTGTTTGTGTTCTTACGGTTTTTCTGGACCACAAATACGTCCAAACAAGAAAAAACGGAAGAGAGTCGTATTCAGACTGGCACTAAAACGTCTCCCTTGGTTATTTGACTACATTTTCTGGTCTTAAATTTGGCTTTTATATATATATATATGTATAAAAAAGCGTAATGTCTGTCGCAAATCTTTTTTTTTTAAGAATTTGAGACAAAAACTTTGGTTTTAACTCAGTTGCTCCGAGATAACTGATGCTGTACAAAAAAAACTAAAAACAAACAAAAATGTTCACGGTTTCTCCCCGTCATGTTTCGGCCTTCATAATCAAACTTCCTGTCTGAACTTGTATATTTACGTGATGAGCTGTGGCTCGGGGTGTTGTCGAACCCCAGTCATCGGACGGCCGTCCTCCTGGCGTTAGCCAAACCCCCCGATCCGCTTTACTGTCGCACACTTCCGACACCGGGACACTCACATCAGCGCCCGGCTTTAACAGTGTGCATTCACGTGGTTTTCCTTGTTTTTCTTCTTTACCTGGCCGGTGTTCCTGGAGGAGATGACGCACACGTCCGCCGGGTTCTCGATGGCGACGATGGCCCTGGCGGCCAGCAGCAACTTCTCCCAGGTCTTCTTCAGGTTAATGATGTAAATGCCTGAGAGCAAAAGAAATGAAAACCGTGAATCTGGACAGCGCTCGAGGCAACGCTAGCCGTCTCGTCACGTGGCCGATCGTTTCTGGCACGGACCGTCGCTTTTCCTCTTGTAGACGTACTGCTCCATCTGGAAGTCGAGGTTCATGCCTCCCAGGTGGGTCCCTGCAGCCAGGAACTTCAGCACATCCTCCTCCTTCATCTGAAGGACATCCAGACCTCCGGACATCGTGACCACTTTCCCTGCGTTACGAGTTCAGTGGGAGAGCTGCAGGAGAAAGACGGAGCACTTAGGGCGGCGCCACAAATGAAGCAGTTAAGTGTAACATGGCTTCTTTACTTTTAATGGAATTTTACACTCTTGGTGGCTCAGTGGCCAACCCATTCACATGACCAACCCATTTTTACTTAGAGCAGCTCGTAAGTCTGAGGAAATTTAGTTGACACTCAAATTAGCAAGCGAGATGTTTGTTCAAAGCCATTTAGGTTTGATTAGGTCGTAATTAGTAATGATTTTTACAATTTCGATAATTTAATATCCAACTTTTGCTAGCAAGTAGTCTTAATTTCATTCAGATTTATCCTGCAATTTGTAAACCCTAGACTGATGCCACTCTGACGTATTGCTTTCTAGATGTTAGCATTGTAAGAATATCCAATTACTACTTTACTGTAGTACAGTAACTAACTATATTTATTTCAGGTGGGTCAACCAGTAACATCAAACTACTGGTCTGCGAAAAACAGGAAACTACAGTGTAGCGAGAGTAAATTGTTAGCTAAACGGAGGTTTCCCCATTCAGTACCTAAAGCAAAGCTGCTACATGAACGCGTGTCCGGGGCTAGCGAGTTAGCTTACGGCGTTAGCATTTTTGTGAACGTGGAAATAAATAGTTTGGTATCGCACATAAGTGGCATCAAAGTGGCCTCGTCGCTTCATGATAAAACAACCCAGAACTCGTTTCTGTCACTGGTCTTATCTTTTGTCGCTTTATCGATGAAATGTGGCTGTCTAAAACTCACCACGAAACAACGCCGTATGGAGATCTAAGCACACGGTGAAAAAGAGGGCGCTGGGAGGAAATGACGTAGATTTTATACTGGATTTCCAGGTACGTGATTGGTCCGTCTTTTATCATAGATGTAAGAGTTTTAGGAGTGACAAGGAAGCGACACAGTTATGCTTGGGAACTTTGAGTAAACGTGTTCTTTTTGGAGAGAGATCTTTTTATGTACCTTGGACAAATTAATGGCAATTCTTGCCAAGTACTTTTTCTTATTGTTGAATCGTCAACACAGACCTAAACCGATGGTGGAAACAGGTTATTCATGTTTCTCAGCTTTCTTAATTTGGACCATTATTTTAACTTTATTTAATTAATTAATTAAATTATTTAGAGCTTACTTCATTGGATAGCGTTTATCCACAAATGCGTAAAAAAAATCGTCATTTTTTGCATGATCTGAAACAATTAAGTGCAATGAAAATAAATCCGACTGGTAAACATGACAGAAACATTAGATTCAGGTAGTATATTTTAATAATTTCAATTAATAGTAAATATGAACAATTCCAAAAAGAAGAAACTTGTGCCGCTAGTGGCTTTGAGTTCACAGTCAGGAAGTTTTGACCTGAAACCTTTGGAACTGAACAGTCTTACACTGTTTTTTTTTTAACGTTTCAGTTGAAAAAATTAAAAATTAAAAAATCACTCAAAATATAGAGGCGAAGTTCACGTAATGCGACGTCTAGCAGCTTTATGTCTATGGCAGCCGTCAATGGCAGAAATGCACTACACTAATTTGGCCGCTAGGTGGCGCCTGTTCAATACGCTGCAGCGATATTAGCAGGGGTAGTCAGGGGTAGAACCGCGGGTCGGATGAATATCCCATATTAAGACAATGGGGATGGAAAGACCATATTAAGACAATGCTGAGACGCTGACTTCTCGGTGAAAGACTGACCTGTGTTGTAACTATATTTGCCAGAGATAAAATGTTCCAGGCAAAGGGATCATAATATGTACACAAGGGCATCGTGTGTTGAGAAATTATTTATTGGAACATGACATGTGAGCTGGTAACAGAGCATGTTGAGCAGAAAGTTGTCCGGAATATTGTAATCCCGTGGTGACAAAGCGCACATAAACAAACTGGTACCAAAACTAGGTTTGACTAAATGCCAAGGACAAAGATTATTTACTTCAGATTCAAGATGGACGCCCCTTCCAGCTACAGAGTAAAAACATTGGGCCTTAACAGAAAAACCCACTGATGTTTACAACTCATATTTAAGCCACGAATCTTTGAATTACGTCCGACAGAGAAGAGTTGTATTGATCCAAAGCTTCCTAATGACGACACTGTTGGATGACCTATGAACCCAAGATTTAGATTTCGGCTTTATTAAAACAGAAAAAGACAGAAAATCTACTTCTACAGCTTTAAAGACTACTCTATTTGTGTCGTCCTGATGAGTGGGGTTTCTTACGTCAGCCCCCGTCTGCTACAACCCCATGTTCTTTTTCACTATTTGATGTGATGTCACTACACACACACACGCACACACACACACCCCCCAGTCCAGCTTATCTGTATCGGTGTTGAGATAAGTCGTTGTTGGCCCTCGTGTTCTTGCAGGCCTTTTCAATGTGCTGCAGCTGCTGATTTGAGAACATAACCAGGATAGTAAAAGTGTTTCTCTTAGAACTTTATTGTTTTATACCCTCATTTATTATTAAAAAGGAAGGGCATACGGTAATTCTGTCTGCACACTTACATAAGGACTTTTACTGGGGCGTTCATTCCAACCACATACAGTGACTTGCAAAAAATAATCATAGCCAATTTTTTTTTTTCCATTTCTTGATTTAAAAAATGGTGTAAAAAAGCAAACAAACAAACAAAAGTGGGTGGAGCTTAATACAAGGCAGAAATTAGCTGAGACTTAGAAATGAATCTCCACAGAATACTCCATCCACTCCAAAAGAGCCGGCGCTATTTTGAAAAGAAGACTGGACTTTCGATGAATTTTATTTTATTTCAAGATGTTCAAAGCTGCAAACCGAGACTTCCAGGTGAAGATGTTTGATTACAGTTTTGACTTGTAAATTTTTCAAAGCGGTGATTTTTTTGTGTGTGTGTGTGGACGTAACGTGACAAAACAGCAAATTGAGACACAAATGGAGAAAGCAATTCATTTATTTTTATAAAACAAACGAAACGTTCAGACGGAATCAGCTTAATCATTCCGACTTTCTCCGAGAGTCGGCAGACGTTCACAAAACGAGTTCATGGCGTCGATGTAAAACCGACTCATTTCTACATTTCTCACGTTTAGTTTGTGAATTTGTTTGTTCCTCATCCTACTTCTTTATGTTCTACAAACCATGTGAGTTCGACAGAAATTTGTGTTCAAAGTTCAATATTTTGAATTCAGCATTCATTTTTTTTGGTAAATATAACCTTTGAATTAAAGTGTTAATAGTAATAATAGTAAACGTATTTTACTAATAATTCCCGTGGCTCCTTCTCCATCACAGACATTCCCCCCGCCCCCCTCCACCATTTCCAAGTCTGGCTCCTCAACATCAGCCTTAAGATTCCTACATGGAAGCGTGGCGAGCGGGTCCGTCCCGAGTTACTGAGGCCGCCCTCTTCGTACTCGCCATTCCCGACTTCATCTTCGTTTTTCCCTTTTGAACACAAGCTTTTGATCGGCGTTTCCTTCAGGACTTGAGTCCGACGTGCGCCATCATCTGCTCGTACACGGTCCAGGCCATGGCAGCCATCATGGTCCTCC
Source organism: Girardinus metallicus (assembly GCA_903067095.1). Taxonomy (NCBI): domain Eukaryota; kingdom Metazoa; phylum Chordata; class Actinopteri; order Cyprinodontiformes; family Poeciliidae; genus Girardinus; species Girardinus metallicus. The sequence continues at coordinate 9,844 of CAEGAE010000385.1, forward strand.
TCAGGCACCGAGGAACCGCTCCAGTGAAGAAGCCTTCGAGGCCGTGAGCCTTGTTGGGGAAGACGAGAAGAACAATCAGAAAGCGACGCCTGCAGTGGGACTAGGGACGCACCGATCCACTTTTGTCACTTCCGATACCAATACTGACATCTGAGGTTTAGCGTACAGAAAAATAGAGCCGGATTGGCTTAAAATACAGACACAAATATACTGCATTACATATTTATCTGATAATTCTGCGCCAGTACAGAACGCTGAAATACGCCGACAGCTTGACAAGGCCTGGTCAAGCTTGTGAAAAAAAAACAAAAAAAAAAAACACAGCCTTACTTTGTAAAAGTAAAATTTTGAGCATAAAAGCAAATGCAAAATAAACAATAAACTGAAACTGGAAAAAAAAAAAAAAACAATTTAGTGAAACGTGTAAAAATTAATTCGAGGTAATGATTGTATTTATTAATGCATTTATGCAGCTGAGTCATTTTTCACCTTGTTTCGTGTAATCTTTATTTACTTTTAGCCAGATAAATTACTCGTTGTCCGGACAACGGATGAAAAACAGCCTTTTGAAGTGTTTGCGTGTGTTATTCCTACCAAATTCATTTAAATGGTAAATGGACTGAACTTATATAGCGCTTTTCCGATCATTTTGACCACTCAAAGCGCTTTACACTAGAGTCACATTCACCCAACCACTCTCACAAACGCTCAGATATTCATACACCGATACACAGGTCGCTAGGCAATTTGGGGTTAAGTGCCTTGCCCAAGGGCACATCGACATGAGGCAGGAGGAAGCTGGAATTGGAATCACAAGACAACTACTCTTCCCACAGAGCCACAGACTATAATTTAAAGGACTATAATTTCACCCATATCCAATCTAGATTTTTTTTTTCAAAATATCAGGAACAACGCAGGTGTTAATCGGATCGGTGCATCTGAAGCAGGAGGAAGGTAGTTACCGTGTAGATGTATCTGACGGCCTCCGTCGTCCTCAGCTGGGGGTTCACCTGGACGTGCGTCTTGACGACGTCGGCTGGCTGCGTGACCAGAGAGGCCAGAATACCGGCCAGAACCCCACAGCTGAAGTTAGCCACAGGAGCCGAAGGAGACGAACGGATCTCTTCAGGGTTTGGGGAGGGTGGGAGCGGGGAACAAAATGCAAAATTAGCTGAATCAGAACAGAGATCTGTTACAGCTAAAGCAAATGTGCGTATTGATTTCCTCACCTTGCGGCAGCGAGGCCTTGGTCTGGCTGTAGAACATGACGTAGATCCCAGAGAAAGGAACGTCTCTGAGCAGGGTGGCCATGAGGCCGGAGAACAGAGCGGCGGGGCCTTCGCTCCGACACACGCTGCGCAGCGCGCCGCTCACGCTCACGTAGCTGTACCTGCCGCACTGGAGCACAAACACAAGCCGGCCACTTCACAAATCGAACTCCACACCAAATCCCACAGCACGTCTACATGTTAGGATCGTCATAGTCAAGCTAGCTTAGCTGCTCGACAGTTGGAAGTTTTTTAAATTAAAACTTCCAAATGACTTTGTTTTCTAGTTGTCATAGTGTTGACAATTAGTAGAAAAGCACTAGATCCCTTTTTCTTTCAAATGTTTCACGTACATACAAAATTTAGCGCTTTATGTTGCCAACTTAACAGCTAAAGCCAATGGCAGTCAGTGTCAGCTAGCAGCTTTTTGCCCTCCATCGGGAGCTGGGGGTTGAGATCTTGCATGCGAAATCATGTTTAGCAACATTTCAGACAAAAAAACCCAGACAAAATCGAAAACTGCGATCAGTGCACCAATAGTAATAATAGCGACAGCCGGTAAAACACTGCCCACCTCGAATCGCGTCTTGATGACGGTGATCGGCAGCATCACAACCCCCGCCACCATTCGGGCCCCGCCTCCCAGCATCACGGCCTGCGCCGCTCCCGGCCTGCTGTCCTGGAAGAAGTGCTGCTTCAGGGAGTGATAGGAGCTGAAGTAGATTCCCACTCCTGGGATGGTCCGGACGAACGACTGGGGCACCGGATTGGAGAGGAGGAGGAAGAAGAAAGCATCTTTAGATATCACCTCCCCTCCGTGTGACTCAACGGTTCGCGTGGTGAAACGTTTCCAGCAGACCCACCGGAGAAACGCCCTTCCACAGCCCCAGCAGCCGCTCCGTCCGCACCACACCAAGGAGCACCGACGTCATCCCAACCCGACTCGACCTGACGGGGGGGAAGGAGGGGCAGAAAGAAACGGAACAATCAGATAAGCGAGACCATAAGGAAAACGCTTGAGATGAGGCACAACTATTGGAAATCAATAAAATTGATCAACTCACCCCGGCTGCATGCCACTCTGCGAGGTCTGCAGGCGGGTCTTGACCAGGTCCAGAGGCTGGAAGAGCAGGGTGGAGCAGGTCCCACTGAAGGAGCCACACACGAAGGCTTTGACAGCCGGGTGAGCCTGGCGGATCACGGGCAACGAAAATGAAAGGATTTACAACGTCGAAGAAGAAAATGTACTCGCTTTCTGAGAAAATTTGAGAAATACTTCATGCGGTAGATGAAGAAGATGTGGGAAACCTTAATAGTGATGGTTGCGATGGGAAACTCACCAGTGACAGTTCCATACTGCTGGAGGTAATTTTCTGTCGTCCGCTCACTGTCCAGAGAGGAGAAGTTACAGCTGAGAGTGTTTCCCTGAAGTGGATGAATCGGGACACATGCAGCAGTTTATATACATGGAGGTCATCTGACCAACGCCGTGTTTCCCATTTGCGACCCACCCCAACACACTGCCATTTATTAACCAACTCAAAGATCACCATGATACCCATTAGCAAGAATCCAGGTCACGGCTAAAAGCTTTCTGTCGACCACTATTCAACAAATAAATATTTATGTGTGACATCATTTATATCACCTGAAGTAACCAAGGTGGGAAAACATTTTTCTTTATCATAATAAAAAAAATTTAAAAAATTAAAGTCCATTTAATATTCCATCATTGGCTTATATACCTCTTGGATTACAATAGCCCACCACATAATGTACAAGCGGTCATTCTCAACTGCAATGTTGCAAACATTATTTCCATGATTGGGATTCCATATATTGAAAATACATGCAAAAGTTTCAATATTTGTGGAAATTTGACAATAAAGTAATAAATGCAGTTTAAAAAACAAACTCATTTGAAAACAATCAAAATTATTATATTATTTTAGAAGAATGTTAATTTACTAAAATATAACTAAAGTGTTTTTTTATTTAATTAGGGACACTTTATTTCTCTGTCCTGAAATTATTCGATTTAATGACCACAGATAAATAAATGTGTGAAAGTAATTAAGTCTTTAACATTTTCATTTATGATTTCGAAATTTGGTATTATTCAGATTTACATTTTATTATTTTTTATTATTATTATTATTTATTGAATTGTGGCACTGTTTGCCCTGGATAGACGACCTGGAGGATGCAAACAGTTATAGTAAATGTACAATGTAAGTGCATGTCAGCATAATAATGTTTTGTCTCTTACAGAAAATGATGGCTAAAATATCCACAACTAGTTTTCTACTTGTATAAAAAACATATTTTTAAAAAATACAGTCAATTTTGTTGCCTCAATTTTTTGCTGAAGTATCTGGAAATCGACATTATTCACATTAGAACTATTTTTTTGTTGTTGTTGGTCCTTTTTTAATGAAAGCGAGAGAAAATAAAAATAAAATCAACACCTGAAAATCACCGTGAAGGAAGAAAGTCTTATGCAGTGATGAGTCTGTGGTCACTATAGCTCCTCCACAGTGGAGTTTTCTCACACTGTGGGCTCCAGGGGGAAAAACACAACACTGGCAGACTATAGTATCAGTAAAAATAAATGCTGCCACCCTCCTACCATGTCCTGCACAGAGGCAGAAGTAAAATCCCCTCTCTGCAACCAAACGCTGACCTTTTATCTGCTCCTTGCTTCCTGATTGAAAACCGGCCGGCGCCGGTTTGGAGAAGAAACCGTGCTGAGAAGGCGCGTGCGGTTGTAAGTAGGCCCCGCCCATCACCAAGGATTCTGGGATGTGATTGGGTCAAAAAGAAACATTTCTGTGTTACGTGGTAAATTTCACAATAATAATTGCGTCGTTGAATTGAGAGACGTTGAAGAAAGGGACAGGACACGGCTTCTGACTTCAAATTAAGCAAACATCTTTCTTCAAACAGGTTAAAAATACTTTATCGGACTGGCTTTAAAAAACATTATAGCCAATAATTTTTTTTTTTTTTTTAATTTTCTGGTTAGGGAATGTCTTCCCTATCCTATCAAAATATAAATTTTCCCTTGTGTGACTGACCAGGAAACTCATACCAGACTTAAAGGAAAAACAGCTTTTAGAAAGAGACGTCTGAAGTGTCACGGCCCTGTATGAGCCAGCTGAGAGCAGTTTCTGCCGTCCAGCCGGTTCTGACCTGTTTATTCTCACCTCAGCTTTTATTACAGACCATTACTGCCCTCTGCTGGTGAGAAGACTGCGAAAGTCCTCATGAACCCTGGACTTTTTCACATCCCAACCAGTAAATAAGTTGAGATGAATGCCCTACATTCAGACCAACAGAGTGTAGGGCCCAATTGTAACAGAATGAAAACAAAACAAATTTTTGTTACTTTTTTTGAGTTAGTACTGTGGAAACACCTTTCATTATAATCATGGCTGTCCTTTGGAGTCTTTAACAGCATTACATACATAGGCTGAAATGGTTGCCCATCTGTATTTGTATCTCCAAGCTCAGTCAAACTGGACAGAAGAGCTTTTTTTTAAATTTACATGTTACTATAGATTTTTAAATTTGCTTATGGCCTGGATCATTCTAAAAGAGAGTATTGTGATCTAAACAATTTGGATTTGGCTACATTAGTTTAAAGTCGTCTTTTGCTGCATTCAAAAGATTTTCCTCTAGTATTGTCCTGCATTTGGCTGCATGCATCTTTCTTGAAATCTGACCGGCTTCCTTGAGGCTGCTTGAAATAAAAATAAAAAACCCAAATAAACAGATTTATAAAGGTGACCTGTTATGCGTCCTTAAACACTTTGGGGCAGGTCTTTAGGGTCAACAAAACATGTTCATTGCATTTCCTGAACCAAGTCATTCATAGTTAATGAGATTTTAGTCTAGTCAGGTCTGGATGTCTTGAGCCGTTTTACAGAGCCTCGTCACTTTAACGCCATGTAAGCTGCAGCTAGCCAAGACCCCAACTCAACGTTTACACTCGCACGTGCTTAATTATACAACCGGACCTCTTTGAAAAGCAGAAGTGGGGTCTCCTGCACAACCAAAAGAATGCATCAAGTGGTTTCTGATAGTAACCACTGTCTCTTCCAGCAGCCATTGTACAGGGCATTCAGAGATTTTTTGAATTGGCTTATTTTTCAGATTAAAAAAAAGGAAAAACAAAAAAAACATTGCCAAAAAAATGGTTAGGCGCTTTTTTTTGTAAGCACTTGGGCTATTTTTTTTTCTACGTAAGCAGTAGAAATTAAAGTACAAAAATGTGAAAAATGTACAAAAACAGGACGAGATGGCAGTTTAGAAAGCATCTTTATTTGCAATATCATAATTGACCACATGACATCCATGCCAGAGTTGCGGTGATAAACGTTACAAAATAACTGGTGCACATTTTTTTCTTTTAAAAATCCTTTTTTTCTTTTGGATCGCCTTTGTTTAGTAGGTACGAAATCTGCAATCTTTCAAATTATGAGTCGTTATTGTGGAAGTAACAACACAATCCTCTCACTTTCCAGCAGTGTGAGCCAAAAGGTGACCCTGGGCACAGCCTGTGAGGGGCTTCACTCCGTGATATCTCCACCAGGTCGCATGCAAACACAATCTCATATCTACGTCACGCTGATGCCAAGCTGTAGAGTATCACAGAATCAACTTCCCTCTTAAATCTGCCTTTGGTTCATCTCTCTTAGCAAGCTGTGCCCTAAGAATACAGTGTGTGCTGCGAGTCAAAAAAAAACAAAACAAAAAAAAGCTACCCTACCATTTATACTTCACCCTGAACATACGAAAAACACTGATAGCGAGAAAAACGACAATCAATGTGCGTCCAGAAAGCAAAAACAAACAGCTGTGAACCCTGCCAAGTAGGTGTCAGTTGCATTTAAGGCTTTATATAGTGTGTATTGGCAGTGTGTGGGCGTGTGTGTGTGTGCGTGCGCACGGTCATTCAAAGACTTCAAAGCTGCATCTTTACCGTTTCGTTGGATCTCCACAAACGCAGTGGTACGTCATTTAGGTTAGTAACTTTTCTTCTCTCAGTGCAAAATTAAGAAAATTTCAGCGCACCGATTAAACACCTTCAGGACGTCTCCGACCGACTTCACGTACAAAATATTCTCGGCCAAAACATCGAAACGAGCGCTAATTGCAGCTAGGCGAGTCGAGTACATTTCAGGATATTGCATAAAACTTTAAGAACCTCGAAGAAGAGGGACAAATGAGCGTAATACACATGAAGCATTTTCCATTCTTAGCCATTATTTTAAAAGAAACAACAAAAAAAAAGTCAGCATAATAGAAACTTCTACTTGATATTACTTTGGTCCCCTTCCATGTAATTGGCTTCATTTTTTTATTTTCCCCTCTATTAGAAAAATAAATCCTAAATCAGGTCTATTACAAGTCTAAACTGTCCTTATAAAAATAGTTACTTTTCCCAGAGAATGAAAAAGGAAGTGAAGAAAGAAATTGAGACAAAAAAAAAAAAAAAAAAAAGAAATGTGAGAGTGTGTTGGAATAGCGATTGTCTACGTTTACTGGCGTGTAGCTGTTATGGATGCATAGTTTGATGCTATTCGGATAGATCGGACAGTCGCAGGACTGAACTTGGACTGAGCAGAACCCCTGCCTTCAGTCTGGACATGATTTTCTTTCTTCTTTACAGTATTTGCTGCTCTTTCTGGTTAGGATTCAGGGTGGAGGAAGCCAGTGGCGATGGGGCTGGAGGATGGGGCCCTTCAAGCTTGGGGCTCCGGGGCTTCGGCCTTGGGCTCGGTTTCCTCGTCGCTCTCCACGTTTTCCACGCGTGGGACAGTGCGGCGAGTTACGCTGAAGGGCAGGTCGCCACGCCTGGAACAGAAAGTTAAAGTTAGAAAAAGCTAATCAGGTCTTTAAAAAGGAACTTGTGTCAAAGTCAAGGGTCGGGGGCCAAATCTGGCCCGCTGCAGCTTTTTATGCGGCCCTCATGAAGTCCATTCAAAAATCAACAGATCACTGCATTCTTTTGCTCTACTGAATAGATGTGAGTTTATTGCAAATTTTCCTCAAAAATGGTCAAAAAGCATTGGGCCTGCAGGTGGGAGTGATGCTATCTCACACCTGCAGGTGGCAGCGTTTCTTTTTCAACACTGCTGCTATTCATGTAAGCAGGGAGAATAAAAATAAATACAAGTTTGACATTATAAGCGCAAATTTTACAAAATTATTTTAAAATATTTCAAAATTTGCACAAAACGAGAAAAAAAAAATTAATTATGTAATCCCGGAGGGACTGATTAATGTGAAAACGTCCAATACTTAATTTGAACTATTTACCAAATGCAGAGAGAGCTACTCACTAAATGTTAACAGATTAAAAAGTTTTATCAATAGATTCTAGCACAACCGGCCCTTTAAGAACATTCATGATCTACATATGGCCCAGAATGAAAATGAATGACATCTAAGGTATAACCTGCATCAGTCATCTCTTGTTTTGACATGACGGTGCTGCTAAAGGAGTCGTGCGTCGTCGTGGTCTTCCTACCTCAGCTTGCTCTTGAGGGAGGCCACCTCGCGGTTCATGGCGTCTGCAGACTCCGTGGCGTCCTCCAGCTCCCTCTGGAGTTTCCTTCGGTTGGCGTTGGCCCTCTGGGCCTCCTCCTCAGCCTCCTCCAGTTGGCGCTTCAGCTGCTTCATGCGAGAGTTCAACTTGTCCGCCTGGAAAAGAGAAATGAACTCCGATGAGGTTGGATGAACAACCTCAGCGACATTGGCGCAAGGCCCCTCCATTACGCCTGCGGTCTAGTTAAAGGGAGGCCAAGCTAACGTTTTCATAAACAGTTAAATGTTTCAGAGAAAGTGGAAGGCGGACCTGGTCCTTGTGCTGCTCTGCACTGCGCCTCTCGTCATCCACCTGCAGGATGACTTCCTTCAGCTTCTTCTCGGTGCGTCTCACCAGTTTGGTGGCAGTCTGCCTCTCCCTGAGGAAAAGCACGTCATTAGTAGAAGTGCAGGAAAAAATTGTTTTGAGTTGGTTCTTTAGGGAATCACAATTCTTAGTCCTGAGTAAACTGCATATTGCATTACGTGTCTTCGCCACATAACGGTATACATTTTGAATTTTTTTTTGAGCGTTTGAAAAGTTGCATATTTGCTAGGCAGTAGTCAGAATTTTTTTTATTAATCTTAGAAATTTTCTAAAATAAAATTATTTTGAATATTTCTTACTTTTCAAACGGACATTTTTTCTTTTTTCTTTTTTTTTAGAAAATTCAGATCTCCAAATTTCTGATTTCATTCCAGCAATTTTAAAACTTTTCAAACTCAGATAATTAATTTTTTTTTTTTAGAAAATTTTTCTAGAGTTTTTGTTTTTTTGGCGGAAATTTACGCCATGGTAGTTGCGTTTTAAAAAAAAACAACAAAAAAGCTATAATTTTTTTTTTTGTTCAGATCGGCTAAGTTTCCACACCTGGTTTCGATGTCCAGCTGCTCCTCCAGCTGGGCGATCTTGGCCTCGAGGGCGGCCATGTTGGCCTTGTACTTGGACTTGACGGTTCCCTCGAGCTCCTGCAGCTTCAGCTTCAGCTCCTTGTTCTGGCGCTCCAGCTGGCTGCGCGCGCCCTCCAGCCGCTGGGAGGTGCTGCGCTCTGCGGTCAGCTCCACGTTGATCTGGTCGGTCTAAAGAGGAGACAAACCGGTTGGGTTTGAACTGGTCCGGTCTGGGAGAAAGGCGACTGTTATAGCGCAGACGGACCTGCAGCATGGCCTTCTTCAGCCGGTCGTTGATCAGCTCCGTGTTGCACTGCTCCTCCTCCAGCTCCTCCTCCAGCTGGGTGATGCGAGCCTCCAGCCGCCTCCTCTCCTCCGCAGCCTGAGCGCTGAGGGGAAACGGATCAGAGGTTCAGAAACGGAGATTATGAAGAAAAATCGAGCTCGTTTTGACGGAAGTCGTACTTCTTGGCGGCCTGGTTGTTGATTTCGTCCTGCAGCTCGTCTCTCTCCTGGATGGCCTGTCGCTTCACTCGCTCTGCTCCTGCCAGCTCCTGAACGATGGTGGATAAATAAATAAAAAACATCAATAATCAGCAGGCGATAGGTGGCGAGCTGGACACCTGGTGATTTCACCGACCTCCTGCATCTGGATCATGTCGGCCTCCATGGCCTTCAGCTTCTTCTCCGTCTCCTTGCTCTGGGCCAAGATCTCGTCTCTGGACATGCGAGTGTCCTCCAGCTCTCGGAGCAGATCCTTCATCTGAGCCTGAGGATTACAAAAAAATAAACAGAATTTCAAACTGAGATCCTGGGAAGACACGTTTAACAGCTTTAGGGTTTAGTAGCTGCGCTCACTTGAAGCTTTTTGAGCTGCTTCAGGGCCTCGTCGCGGTTCTTGTTGGCCGTGTCGATGGCGGCCTCCAGCTCCTTCAGGTCCAGCTCCAGCTTTTTGCGCGCCGCCACGGCGGCAGAGCGCTGCTTCCTCTCGTCTTCCAGCTCCATCTCCATCTCACGCACCTACAGGGGTCACGACCATTGATGTTAGCCACAAGAAATGTTTAGTCGCTTGCCTATAACCACGATTAACGACCAAAAGTTTTCATATCTGATCACGTTTCCCGACCCGTCTGCTGCGTTACCTTGGTTTTCACAGCATGGCTAATTAACTTTACTCTCGTATTATTTTGACGTTGTCATTCAACTTCATTCTTTTGACATTATGACTTTATTCTTAAAATGGGAAAAAATAAAATGCCTTGCCTGGCCCCAATTCTAAATCATCAAATACACACTTTTAGATTTTTTTATTTGTAGTAAAAAAGTTGAAAATCACATCAATTAGTCAAATCAGAGAGAATCTCAGTCAAACCCAGTGAAGCTTGCTGTGATATTGTGACCAAACATGAAAAGTCCAGAGGTAGAAACACATCAGCCGGGCTGTATTTCTGTCAGTGACCCAGGGAAGGACGGACGGACCTGTTTGACCAGAGCTCTCTTCTTCTCCTCTCCCATCTCGTCGCGCCCGGCCAGGTCTCTCTCGTACTGGGCCTTCATGGCCTGCATGTTGACCTCCAGACGCAGCTTGGCGTCCTCCGTGGCCTGCAGCTCGTCCTCCAGCTCCTCCAGCTGAGTCCTCATCTCCTCCAGCTGCTGCTCCATGGCACGCTTGGACTTCTCCAGCTCATGGACCTGCAGCGCACGGGGAGATGGAGAGTTAAGGCTGGATTTTGCGAGAAGGAGAAGTTAGCCGGTGAAAAAGTATTTTTTTTTTTTTTAAACTTACGTTCTTGCCCACGTCATCCTTGGACGAAACCAGATCCTCCATTTCGGCGCGCAGCAGCTTGTTGTTGCGGTCCAGCTCCTCCTTGATGTCCATCAGAGATTCCAGTTCTCGGGTCAGAGCCAGAGTGCGGGTTTCTTTCTCGCGCGCCTCGGCTTCGGCTCGGTCTCGCTCCTCCGCGTAGCGCGCCGAGATGTTCTTCTCCTCTGCGAGCATCTGGAAATGACAGAAAGCCAACGGTTACGACTTCGATCTTCAACAGAAACCCCGGCGCTTCCTGCTTCAGCGTCTCTCGTCGACCTGGTCAAACTTCTTCTGCTTCTTCTCCAGGTTGGAGACGATCTGCCGGAGGTGGTCCTGGTCCACCAGAAGGTCGTCCAGCTCCTGCTGCAGACGCGTCTTTGTTTTGTCCAGCTTGTCGAACGCGGCGCATTTCTCCTCCAGCCGCTGGTTGGTGCCCTCCAGGTCCCTCTGCAGTCTCTTCTTGCCCTCCTCGGCTGACTCCAGAGAGCCAGCGTCCTGCTCCACCTTCTTCTTCATGTCAGCAAGCTGTGGAGAGGCATTGCTCGTTTGTTATTGGTGCAACCGGTGCACTGGCGTTGAAACACTTGACTAAAAACTAGAAAGTTTGCCCCAGGAGCTGATTGGTGCGTCTCACCTGAGCCTGCACCGACTGAAGCTGCCTCTCCACATTCTTCTTGGCTTCCTCCTCTTCCTCCAGCTGCTCTTTCAGGTTGTTCTGTTCGTCCTCCAGCTGCCGCAGACGAGTGTTGAGGGAGAGCTTCTGACGCGTCTCTTCTTGGAGGAGTTCCTGTGGCACAGCAAGACAGAAACGTTGACTTAACAGCTGCATGATGACGTATGTAAAGTTTAAGCTTTTAGAATTTACTTATAAAGCATCCGGCAAAGTGAAGGTAAAGAAAATAGTGCTCAGCATTGCTTGCGGTGTCCCCCACAAGTGAGTACTGGGTTTGTTTATTATACATAAATGATAATTCTAAGGTTTGAGACATACAAAGTGGGCATTACATGCAGACGATTATTTGTTCTGATGAAAATCTAGAGGAATTGCTGAGTTGTCCGTTTAGAAATGTGCAGGAAATAGAAAAAAGATTGCAAGCTCAGAGATGGTGACGTGAAGTTTGTAGGCCTTTCAGACAGTCAATATGGAATGCCTATTGTGTCGAAATACAAAGTTGAACTTTAAAGAATGACGGTCCTTCCAAAATGATAACAAAAACCTATAAAAAATGTTTAAGTTACAAAATAATATGCATTTGTTATGTTTATTTTCTTTTTATCAGTATTATTTCTATAATGTATCAACATGTAGGGCTGTAACAATAAATTTAGCTGGACGATATATTGTCCCATAAGTTACTGCGATAAACAATAATATTGTTTAATAATTTTCAAGTGATATAGTTATAATGGCATGATGATGCAAGAACAAATTCTCAAAGATCAACAAACTTTAAATGAACATTTAACTTTGGAAATGGAAGACATTTTAAAAATCCAAATGAACAAAATAAATAAAATGGATTATGAAGTCTATAAATAAAATTATCCTTAAAAAAAAGAGACCAGAGCACCAGACTGAAGACTGTTGTCATCCAGTTTTTGATATAAAGAGAAAAACGATAAATCATGCAAATGGAAATTATTTAGAACGTTTCAATTTATCCTGCAATTAATTGATTTATTGCGACAGGCCTATGAACGCGTGTTAAATAAGGCCACAGCAATTTGTAGGCACTGGAGGAGACAGTTTGCAGACATCATCTTACTACAGTACTTTTAACAGCTGTAGCTTCTTTCTAACTGTTGGGTCAGCTCTGTCTACAGCTACGTTTGGTTCCGCCATGTTGTACCTGGACGTCCTGCAGCTGGGATTCCACAGCCGAGAAGTCTTTACTGGCCTTTATGGATTTGCCCTCAGCCTCGCTCAACATGCCGTTAACATTATCCAGCTCAGCCTGTGGAGAGATGAAAAGAAAGGACAAGCTTTAGTAGATTGTCGAAGTGAGTTTTACCTTGCGTCAGTGATCGTATGCCGTATTTGATGGATAACCGGGGTTAGCAATTTGGAAAGCGGTGGATCCAGAAACATACCTGCACTTTAGCCAGTTTCTCAGACAGCTCCACCCGCTGGCGCTCGGCCTCAGAGTATTTGGCCTGCAGCTCCTGCGCCATTCCTTCGGCCTTCTTCCTGCGGTGCTCGGAGTCGGTCTTGCCCTGCATCAGCGTCTGCAGCTCGATGGACAGCTCGTTCTTCTCAGACTCCAAGGCTTGCTTGGCCTTCTCCATCGACACTTTGTTCTGCGGGGGGAGAACAGAAAGTCAGTGGTTGTTGTTAAGAAGATGTGAGTGGTGAGAGAAAGAGCAGAAGGTGTACCCTCTTCGCCTGCTCCAGCTGCTCGTTAAGCTCGTCGAAGGCCTGGCTGTGCTTCTGCCTCATCTCAGCCAGTTGATGCTCGTGGACTCGGGCGTCTTCCTCCAGGCTCTTCTTCAGCTGAGTCACCTCCGTCTCACGTTTGGTCCTGTAGGAGCACCGGCAGAGGAGAGCGGGCTTGTGAGAAAATCAACACCTTGAAGAGACGCTTAGCCAGAAGAGGTCAACGACCTTCAGGCCACCAAGAGCCTTTTACTGAAGTACCACTAACTCAGTCACGTGGAAACAGGCCCTGTCGCGATAAGAAACATTACTGGACAATGAATTGTCCCAGAAATCATTGCGATAAATGATAATATCGTCATTTTGAGACAATTTTCAACTGATATAATTATAATCATGGTATATTAATGCAAACGAGCCCTTTCAAAGACATAAAAATGCTACTTTCTAAAGAACATTTAAACAAAACGACAATTAAAATGGATGATGAAATCTGTTTCAGAAAATGATCATTCAACCTTTGAAGGGGAAAACGAGCAAAAGTGTCATTTTGAACTTTTTGTTTTACAAAATCCCAGCCGAGTGCTTCGTAGCAGATGTCAAATGTTTTCCAGATTTTTTTTAATATTAAACGCCAATGTTTGTTGATATAATTTATCATGCAATTAATTTATTTATTGCTTATTTTGGCAGGTTTCACTGAGAAAGCTTGACCCATTTTTTTTTCATTGCAACAACAAATTCCAAGTAGAAAAGGCTAAAACTTAATTTATTTTCATGAGTTTAAACGCTGCTCAATTCTTTGTCAGTTTGGTCAAAGTATTAAGAGCTACAAGTAGCATTTCCATTACCAAAGTTTGCAAAACTTAATCGATATTCCACCAATGTGGAAAAAATTGCAACTGCGGCATTTCCATTAAATAAGAACCGCAATTAAACCTGCAGCGACGCGTTTACCTTCGCCACCATAAGGTGAATGGGAACTGAGCTGGTCTTCCTACCTGAGCTCCTGCATAGCCGCTGTAGAGTCCAGGGTGTCCTCCAGCTCCGTCTTCAGGGCCTCCAGCTCCTCCCCCAGGTCCCTGCGGTGTTTCTCGGCCTTCACGCGGGCCTGCTTCTCCAGCTCCAGGTCCTCTTGCAGTTCGGAAAGCTGAGCCTCCAGCTCCCTGATCTTCTTCTGAGCCATGTTCTTCTGCGCGGCCTCCTCCTCGATTCTTAACAGAGGACAGTCATAGCAAAGTTTAGTGAGGTGAGGCAACAAGTTGAGTTTTGCGCAGAGGCCAGGTTGTGAGCTCAAGCGGACCTGGCCAGGGCGGCCTGGAGCTCCTCCTCCTTCTTGGCCAGCTGGGCGCGCAGCTCGGCGATCTGAGCCTGGAGCTCGGCGATCTGGTCGTGCGTCTCGGTGAAGTCGCCCTCCAGCTTGCGTCTGTTCTTCTCCAGCTCCTGACGCGCCTTCTCCTCCCGACGCAGCCGATCTGAACACGAGGCGATCGATTATTGATTAGAGAGAGGTGGTAGAAATCATGCCACCTTGGCGATAAAGCCATGTTATCGATTAACAGAATTTTCTGTTTTTTAAAATTAAAATTTTGGAAAATCTGGATTGGTTTTTTTTAATTGCCCAAATTGAATTTCTAAGTTTTCAGAAGCAGTTTTCAGGCTTGAACTAAACGAACCAAAAAAAAGTTCACTGTTATACGTCATCATTTATTCCCATTGTTAATGTATTCGACATTCTATAGCAGAGACAAAGTGAACTAAAACATAACAAAACTTTAGCTTTCACAAATAATTATTTTGGTGATTCTAACTGACATTTGATTTAACTTCTGATAAGAAAAAAATAATGCGTCTCAATATTAGGTTATAAAAATATCTGGTCTCAATCGTAAAATGGTTTATATATTTAGGCTTTTAATAAAACATTCGATTGCACTTAATAACAAAGCTGTGAAGTTTGACTGTCGAGCACTTTTAAGGACTTTATGCAGAAATCAAGCAGAGCTCATTCAAATTCAAGCCTTTTCAAGGACTTCAAGCACCCTGCATCCTAAATGTTTCTTCCTACCTTCCAGGTCTGTGATCATGGCCTCGTGTTTCGTCTTCAGTTTCTGTAAACTCTTGGATTTTTCCTCCTCCTCTGCCAGGTTGGTAGTGAATTCAGAGATTCTCTCTTCCATCAACTTTTTCTCCTGGATGAGGAGAGAGAAAAAAAAAAAAGTAAATAAAATTGTGACGCGACAAAAAACAGCCAGCACTGGTTTCGTATTAGTTGTGAAGACACTAATGACAAAGGATATACGTTTTTCCAGTATGTCGCGTCTCTGTCACAAGAGACTGATCAACAGCGCTAAGACCTGCCTCCTGGCTCTGATTGGCTGTTTTTGGTCGGGTGCAGCACATTTCTTCAGACAGCAATAGTTACATGCTGCAGCTTTAAATGGTCAATTTGATGACCTCCAAATCAGCCCCGCTGGACTAGGTCATAAGGAGAAAATATGCCAGAATCCAAACCTTGAGCAGTTTGTTGTTCTGATCGTCTAGAACCATGACGTCCTCTTCGATCTTCTTCATCTTGGCCTCCAGAGTGACCTTCTCCAGCTGCAGCTTCTGCCTGGCTGCCTCCTCCTCATCCAGCTGCTGCTCCAGGTCCTGTTGGCACATCCATGATGTTTGATGAGGCAGATCAGAGCCTGAGGAACCGCTCAGCAAAACTGTCTGTGTTTTCTTACGGAGATATTTTGCTGCATCTTCTTCTTCTCGGTGGCCAGGTGCGACGCGCGCTCTTCCTCCTCCTCCACGCGCGCCTCCAGGTCGTGGAGGATCTCCTCCAGCTCCTGCTTCTTGGCGGCCAGGCGGGCTCTCATCTCCTCGGCCTCGGCGCAGAGCTCCGTCTCGGCCTGCAGCTGCTCCTGCAGGGCCATCTTCTCAGCATTCAGCTGGTAAACGGCAACAGACGATTTCGTGATCAGCCTTTATCAACCGTAAGCAGCTGCGTGAAGCGTCGTTCTTTCTCAAAAGTGATACCTGTTGATGTTTTTCCTCCATCTCCTGGAGCTGCTGCTCAGTTTGCAGGTGCCTCTCCTTCACCTTATGCAGCTCCTCATCCTTGGCCTGCATCTCCTCCTCCTGCCGGCTGACTTGAAGCAGAGGCTTCACCTAAGAGGGAAAAGGAAACGTTTATATCCGGAAGAGTGAGAAAAGAAGATACCAAAGTTTAATCAGTAGGACGTTTCTTTGAGGGTTACCTTGGTGAAGAGTCGCCACCACTGCCAGTTCCTCAGTTTAAGATAAGCAGCACAGTTCCTCTGAATCACCTTCATGGCCGTCAGCTGCTGCTGTCGCTTTGCAAAAGCCCTGCGAGCAAAACGCCGCCCATCAGAAACATTCACACGCCACAACACATCATCATCGATGATCCCCACAATCACAAATTCAGAAAAAGTCTCATTTTTATGCTTTTTATAATGCGTTTGTTTTTCATGGTGAAACACACACACACCTTTAACAAATTTTAAATATCTTGTTACCAGATTTGTAATTCATCAAGACCAAAATATTTTTGTCTTAAACAAGAAAGGTCGTAACAGTAAACCAGCAACACAACTTGGGATTTTTAGATGCTGTTTAGAGGAAACGGGATAAGGAGGAGGAGAGTCGTTAGTTAGCCGCTTTATGACTTTCTAACGAGCCGCAATAGTTTTTAGTCAAGATCCTGACATTTTATGGCTGATATTTCACCGCTCTGATAGCAGAATTGCTATAATCAAGTATTGTTCAAATTTTTACAGCCTGTATAGTTCAGTCAACAATTAACTGATTACTAAATTAATTGATGGTTATTTCAATAATCGATTAATCTTACCGAATTTGTTACCCCTGAGGACAGGAATGTGGTTCAGGATGTTCAGAGATGACACTTCTGAACCAATACTATCAAACATTACATTGCTTTCCTACCTGCTGAGCACGGAGGTGGCAGCGTCATACTGAGGCTCTGATTCATTAAAAATATTTGACTCCATACAAACTGGTTTGGGAATGAATAAAGCGGCTTTCGTCTTACTTGCGGGCCACGTAGCCTCGGCACCAGGCCTGGAAACTGATGATGATGTCGGTGATCTTCATGTCCCTCTCCTCCTCCAGGTGAGCCAGGACTCCGGCCCTGAAGAACACTTTGCTCTGGCCAATGCGGTACAGGTTGGCATCCAGCTCCAGAGACTGGATCTGATATCATCAAGAAGAAAACAATCGCTAAGTCGGATCACAGAGGAAAATGGGGATCGTAAATCTACGTCTGCAGGAATCCCACCATGAGGACGCAGGCCTGCTTCCCGTCCATGAAGCCCTTGGGGATGGCGTTTGGAGTTAGGATTTCATACCTGAGAAAAAGAACATTTATTCATCTTTATGCTCTCCTCACCTGCTAAAACAATAATAAACAAACAGTGGGTTCCGCTGCCTTACCTCTGTCTAAACTCCTGGAAAACGATGCGGTTGGGGAATCCCTGCCTACAGATCCGGATCCCCTCCAGCACTCCGTTACACCTGAGCTGGTCCAGAACCAGGTGGGGGTCCAGCTTTCCAGCCTGGAAAGACGGAGCCATGCTGGTCAATCTGCATGTTTGGCTCATACTTTTACTTCTTAATTTCTTGTTGAATTTTCCCAACTTATTTTCAGAAAACTCTTAAAAAAAAATTTTTTTTTCCATTTGCCCGTTGAAGAAAACTGCTCAGAGCGACAGCAGGCTTTATTATTTATTTTACATTATATTTAGAATTCCTTGTTGCACTTTCTGAACCACTGGAAAGAAGATTTGTTGCAGGTTTTATCTACATGTTTGACCAAGATAGTCAACATATTGTTTTTGTCAGTTTCTTTATTGCTTATTTTACATTGGCTGTTCTGTTCCTAATTGCACAGATTGAACGAATTAAACTTGTGTTGTTTTTGCATGTTTGACTCAGCTTGTGAAGCCATTTGTGCATTTAAATGTGCTGTGCTGCTGCAGAGTCATCAAATAAATGTTTCGTTCAGTACATTTAGATATTGCCGTTGCTCTCGCAAGTGAAAAAAAGTGGATCGGTACATCTCTAATAAATACAAAACAAACTACAACACAGTTATTACGATAAAAAAAATTTCACCCAACAGATGCAGCATTATTGATCTGTCACATACATATTTCAAAGTCTAAATGCGTGTTTACCTGAGTGGACATGTGACAAACTTTTTGAAAAGGATAACTAAAAGATTTAGAAAAAAAACCCTTACTAATGTTACCATAATTCACACATACCTTCTTCTCATGGTTGGGAATGATGCAGCGAACAAAGTTGGGGTTGGTGTTCCTCAGTGTGGCCATGAGTTTGGACAGCTGCTCTTTGTAGAGCTGGCCCACGGTGCGGAACATGCCTTTACGGGTCTTAAAGGCACCGGGCATCTCGGACATGCCGGACACTTTGTCCAGGCCCACGATGCGGTCCACTGGAAAGGAAAACACCGTGGAGAAAAAAAAAAGAAAAACATCCTTTATGTTTGACGTCAAATGAGTTTCAGGTGGTCTGAATGTCTAACCAGGCAAACTCAAGGCAAATGCACATCACAAGGAGCAATGAAGAGGACTGTCGTCTCAGGTTGTCTCAAGAAGACACACACACCGGACCACAGGGCGTGGTTTACGCAACCAGAACCACTAGAACACCACACAAACGGCAAGTAAATGCAAAAGAAGGACAACAGGCCAGTCACAGAAGCCAGTGAAGCCAGAAGGATAACACACCATGACAAAAAAAGGGAAAAAAAAACAAACTGAATCAATATATTTAATGCAGTGACTTAAAGAGATCTGTCAACTGTAAACGATGACCAGAGTGAAAACTATGTGCGATGGCAGATTTGAATGTGTATGTGCGCCAAAGGTGGTGACAAAACCAAACCCATGCAGTATATACCCATTGCTGCACTGTTGCAGTACCCAAGACCAACACCAGGGGTCCCCACACAACGCTATCACACAGAGGGAGAAAAGGAGAGTCCAATGAAAAAGCAACAACGACCCATAGATTATTACATCGAGTTGATTTTTTTTTAAGACCAGTAGTTCACATTTTCAGTATGGGATGAATAAAAAAAAACAGCTGTTTTTAAAATTTTCTTTATGGCTAATAATAATTGAGACACGAGACAAACAGCAGGGGGGGGAAATAGTAAGAAAGAAACCGTTTCACCTGAATCAGAGTGCAGAATAGGAAAACGTTGGTAAAAATAAGCTCTCTGACAATGCTGTACCTCTGAGAGCCGGTAGAAAAAAAAAACAAAAGACGACAGACGAGAACAGGGCCAAACGGAGGAAGAAACGGACAAACGACCAGCGGGGGTTTGACAAAAAGGTAAAGACGGAGGCCAAGAACCGGACAGTAAAAGAAGTGAGAACTATGAACAGTTCAGAGAAAAGACCTGACCCTACTGAAGCCACGTCCACCTAAACTCACCGTCCCTCCAGAGCTCAGACACAAACTTGTCGGTGGACTGGTTGAGAAGCGTGGCGACGTTGTCGTTCAGGGGGTCCATGTTCTTCATCAGCCACTCATCTGCTTTGTAATCCACCTGACAGGAAACGCATCGTCAGGAAATCTCAAGCATGGTTTATAGCTTTGGGCAGGGCTGAATTTTTGGTTTTTGAAGGTTCAATTTTTGGAAAAAGTTGGTTTCCATAGTTCAGAGTGATGTCAGCAGGCCCAGAGCCGCCATTTTGTTTGACAAGTGTGTTTGACATTTGTAACAGAAACGCAGCTGGTGTGGACACGGTATAAAGGAGAATGTATGAGCACAGAGTGTGCAGGTGTACCTTGCCAGCGTAGTGAATGATGCAGAAATCTGCTTCGTCCTTCAGTTTCTTGGGCTTGTGGAACTTGGGGTGTGTGCCCTGCTCCTGGACCACCTTCTCCACAAAGCTCTTGTCCGTTGCCTTGGGAAACCAGCACTCTTCGTCCAGCAAAGCCAGGATACCAGGAGGACTGGCCTGGAGGCAGAAGAAAAAGAGAGAATGTTGGACAACATACTGGTAAGAAATCTTCTCGTACTAAAATATTGAAAGAGCAGAGGAACCAACAGGTTTCTCGATGAGGTCGATGCACGGCTGCAGGTCGAGGCCGAAGTCGATGAAGCTCCACTCGATGCCCTCCCTCTGGTACTCCTCCTGCTCCAGGATGAACATGGTGTGGTTGAAGAGCTGCTGCAGCTTCTCATTGGTGTAGTTAATGCACAGCTGCTCGAAGGAGTTCAGCTGCAAAGAGAAGAGGAAACTGCTCAGAACCCACCGATCATCGCGTGTGTGGACGCCAACGTCGTCCAGGATGGTTCGTTTTTCACCTCGAAGATCTCAAAGCCGGCGATGTCCAGGATGCCGATGAAGGAGGCTCCCTGTCTCTTTGTCTTGTCCAGCGCTTTGTTGATTCTCATGACCAGCCAGCGAAACATCCGCTCGTAGGTGGCCTTGGCCAGGGCCTCCACGGCGAACTCCGCCTGCTCCTGAGTCTGAGCCTTCTGGACGTAGTCTCGGCCCACTTTGATTCTGGGGGACAGGATGGCCCTGGTGAAGTCCGTCACGTTCATGCCCATGAGGTGGCACACTTTCTGGGCAGCTGGTGCAGAGAAATGGAATTATCACAGCTGATTGGTGGGGGCGAAGAGACTTCAATGTGCAGAGATGAGGCTCGTCTTTACCTGTATTGTCAGGCATCGAAGCTTGGTCTGTGTGCCGTTCCTTCTTGAAGCTCATGTTTCCGAGCTGCAGCACTGCGGCCACCACCTTCAACATGCCTAATCAGACAAGGAAATGAGCAGAAATACATGAAGTTTATGTCACACTGATCCCG
Source organism: Girardinus metallicus (assembly GCA_903067095.1). Classification (NCBI taxonomy): domain Eukaryota; kingdom Metazoa; phylum Chordata; class Actinopteri; order Cyprinodontiformes; family Poeciliidae; genus Girardinus; species Girardinus metallicus. The sequence goes on from CAEGAE010000385.1 coordinate 30,659, forward strand.
AACGCTGCTGCTCGCATTCTCACTGAAAACATTTACATTGTTTTATAGCTACTATAAAACAGACTGCTGTGGTTCAACAGAACATTGGTTTTACAAGGTACTAAAAAGTGTTTTTTCCTTCGTATTTTTTAAAGAACTTAAGCATTAAGAGGAAAACTAATGTTTTTAAGAAGAAAGAAAATCCTCCTTTTAAAAATGCTTCAAATGGGAACTCAACACCCAAATGCCTGTCACATAAAACGAAAGGCCGGTTTGAAAGCTGGACGCAGGTCTGGACAGACCATCAGCCAGAAATGTGGTTATAAATCTGGAAATTGGGACCAGGAATAGTCAAGATATCCAGACGTTTTCCAGACCTGGGTTGTAAATACTAATGCTAGAGGTTGTTTACTTACCGATCTGCTCGTCCTCTGGAATCCCCATGATCCTGAAGGCCTCCATGGTTTCTGTGAACAGATCCTTGTCCTGCTGTCCCGGGATCGTGACATTTCCGTTGGAAAGGAATCGGTAGTTGTTGTAGTTTTCAAGGAGAAGCTCGTCTGTGGTCAACGGCAAAATGGGGATATTTGATTTTCACGCCAAGTGACTTTATGCGAACGCATCAAATAGTAAACCATCTGCTAAACATCCAAGCAGCGGCTCACTTCGTAGCTTGTCTCCTGCTCCTGTGAGCATGTAGTAGAAAATGTGAAACGTCCTCTCGTCTTTGGCCTGGCGAATGGCACGGGATTTCTCCAGCAGGTCTTGAGGTCAGTTTGTCAAGGAAAGGTTTTGACAACAAGTAATTTAGCAGCTTAACCGTTCAATTCCTAAATCATTCAAATGAGGCAGGAAGGAAAACAATGTGATCTCAGTAATCAGGATACAGGTTTCAATATTGGCACCAACGATGTAGCCGTTGACGTCAAAGTTGATTCTAATGAATTTTCCCTGCAAGAAGAAAAATAAATCATTTTAAATCAAATATGTGAAACTAAAAATTTATTAGAAATCTTAACTTTGTAATAATTCATACAAATCTGGAAGAGTTGTCATTTTTGACTGTTTTGGCATTTCCAAAGGCTTCCAGGATGGGATTAGCCTGCAGTAGCTGCTTCTCCAGCTCCCCCTGGTGGAAGGTAAAAGATTTGCAGAGAATGTTTAAAAAAAAAAGTTAAAATTCACACTTCATAATACGACGGAATAATCGGACCACACTAACGAAAAATTAAAAATAAAAAAAATAATAAAGTTATTCAAATCCAAGTATAAAGTTGAGGTTTTACAACAATAGTCATATCACGAGAATAAAGTCATACAAGAACAAACTTGCAATAATGTGAGAATGAAGTCATAATATTACCGGCATATCATTTTTGACTTTTTTCTTATAATATGACTTTTTCCCCCTCATAATTTGATCTTATTTTTAATTCTCTTAACGTGGCCCTTATACTCAGTCACATCATGACAATTTTGGCAAAAGTATTTGTCATCCACAGTTTTTGTTTACCGTTCTACCATTAGAACGGTAAACAAAGACTGAGATTTGGTCTAAAATCATTTAGCCAATTTTCATTTTATTCTAAAATCTAATATTTGGGAATATTAATATTTGCTGATTGACAATAAGCAATTTACATCCAAGAAGGAAAAAAAAATAAAAATAAACACAGACCAGCAGCAGCAACGCACATTTTGCACCCAAGCATAAAACCCAACACAACAACAACCCAGACCCAGAGACCGTCAACAAACCCAGCACCTGATGCAGAGAAGAACAGTCCAGTGAAGAGGGAACTTTCCAGTCCTTCCTTATTTAATTTAAGGCTTTAAGAAACCCTTGGTGAACGGTTAAAAACACACAAACGCACACAAAAAATGTCCAAAACAAGCATGACTCCAGTTCAATATGATTCGTGTTGAAGCATGAACGCATACTCAACAATACACAGTGCCTTGCAAAAGGTTTTAACTTGCTTTTTAATTATTATTAATATTCATTTATTATTTCTTTTACATTCTGTCAGGCTTCAATCTCAAAGTTTAATGTGTCTTATTAGATTATCAGTTGACAGACGACATAAAGTATATTTGGAAGAGGAAGGAAAATTATGCAGAATTTTCAGCTTTTTTTTGTAGAAATTAAAAGATGAAAAGTGTGGAAAACATGTATTCAGCCCCTGCTTATCTGATAGATATGACTACAGAAAAGCCTTCTAGACTCTCATATGGATTTACTGGACTTTAGGCCATTTTGAAGCACTGCATTGCATCTCTGCCTATGTGATTGATTATCAAACTGGATGAGTGACTATATGATTTACTATCAAGAAAGATGAAAGAAGAAGATTATTCATTTCAATAAAATGAACTGATTGCACATGAAAACGCCAAAAACTGGGGTAATAGTTGGGATTTTTACTTTTGTTGTTTGAACCATCCTTTTCCCTGTTGGCTCCATGAAAGCACCAATGTCAAATTATTTTGAAGTATTATTGAACATGATTACTGTATATCATTTATACTGTATATCATTTAATCCCAGCTGGTTAGATCAGTTCTCTAACCAGCTTCCTGGTCTGTACTACAGAGCATGATGCTGCCACTACCATGGCTCACCATGTGCATGCTGTGGTCAGGGTGACGTACAGCTGCGTTTTGCTAACCAGGTGGCCTCTAAAGCTGGCTGGTTGCTTTATATTTAGGTAAAGAGAGTAAATGAAATATACTAAAAACATTAAAATTCTGCAGCGTCCGTTTTCTTTCCTTTTGTGTTTTTATTTAATGATCTAAATATAAGAAGTGATATGTAATTTTGTTTAATTTGACAGTATAAGTGCAAGCCTTGTGCTCCTGCATGTACCTTTTCAGACAACTTGTTTAAATCGTTGCAGTGCTTCGACAAAGTTATTTGATTTCTGACTGAAATTGAAAAAAAAAAAAAAATCAATAAATAAAAATCAAAACAACTGAACTGCGAATTCTCTCTAGTTTATCGCTTTTTTTTTTTTTTAAATCCATGCATATTTTTAATTTCTATTTGCCAATACAGGCAACATTTTGCTGGTCTGCCACAAAAAAACCAAAAAACATCTCAACAAAACATTTGCAAGTCACTGTGTAAAATGTAAGAATCTTAGTAATAAATTTAAAGCCTTCTTGTAAAACAAAGCATAAACAAAGAAGCAATTCTGGATTTTTTTGCACAATAAAATAGCGCTTTAATGAAAAATTCAACCAGACAAATTAAAAGAAAAAATTAAGCAAAAAAATAAATAAATAAATAAATAAATGGTGAATATTTTTTCCATCTATACAGAGATGGAAATTTTACACCCTCCCCCCTTCCACTACTATTGTCTGGTTGAACTTTTCACTGGAACGTGTACGGCTGCCAACGAGCTGCAAACAAACTTCCTCCTGACTTCCTAATGGCTGGCAAGACATGTCACCTCTGCCCTCCATACAAAGTGACTCCCAAAACAGAGCAGGCTTCAGCGAGCGGGTGGGAAGAGAAGGAGTGGGGGAGGAGAAAGGATAGAAAAAAAAAAAGAACATGGTGACAGAAGCAGGTGGAGGAGGAAGGATAAACTCACATGTGACAGGTATGAACCCTGTTGATGGGGGAGGAAAAAAAAAGAAAAACAACCTCAAAAAGGGATGAAAGGTGTGGTTTTTTTTTTTAAAGCCCCTCTGGGGTCTTAGGTGATACTTCACATGTGGCTGACAAGCAGAATACCAGAAGAACAGGTTCTCCTGCTTTGCCTGACAACAGCCAGGGCTGCCTGAGTTTGCACAACTTTCTGGTTCAATAAAACATCAGATAAAGTCAGTTTTTACATCTAGAAAACAAAAAACAAAAGAAAAAAAAAAAAAGGTGGTTCCTTTGGAGCAGAACACTGCCGGGTTTTTATTACTGAAGAAAACAATCATTTCTGTGCATCTAATCGCACAGATACACATCAGTATGCAGCTTTAAAAGGAAAAACAAAATGAAACAATACTTTTGGATTCAATCGATATGTAAAAAGGTGGAGGCTGTAAGACAACAGGCGGGACTGACCTGATCTTTCTTCGTCTTGTGGGAGGAAGCAACATGAGCGAGATACTGGATAACCTTCTTGGTGTTCTCCGTCTTACCAGCACCAGACTCTCCTCTGGAGACGGCATGCAAGCAAGAAAAAAAAAAAACAAAACAAAAGAATGCCATCAGATAAAAGGAAGAATGGGAGCTACTGAGACGAGCATGGTTGAAACTTGGCTACTTACGTGCAAAGAATAGACTGGTCTTCCCGATCTGCAAGAAAAAAAAAAAAAAAAGGTCAAAAATATGGATATTGTCAGCTCTGCACAGAAACTTCATGAGCGTTTTATCAACACAGTGTGTACAAGTTTACGCCTATGCAACAGGAAATACACCAACCGCAGACAGGAAATCAATATCCGGCTTCCTGTGACTGAAACGCTTCTAACTGCCTAATTATTCTATCGCCTCCTGAAATGTGGTCTGGAGTACAATGTGTGGAGGGGAAGGAAAAAAAGAAAAAAAAAAAAAATTACACCAGTGGGAAACAGGATTAGCTAATGTGGTATGCTCTGCATCCAGGGGAGTTCTGGGGAAAAAAGGAAAGCCATACAGGAGGTGGATTTAAGAAACACCCTCTGCAGGAAATCCCAACCCTGGCATTCGGAGTGGAGCCACGGCAGTTAAACAGTCACTCATTGCACACTGTGGTAAAAGGAGGAAAAACGGCTAACTGAAGCGAGAAATCTGCCTGCGGCAGAATATTTAAATCCGGTGATGAACGGAGAGGAAAATGGCTCGCAGGTACGAGGCGACGGGTGCAGCAGCTCACCCTGCATCATGCTCCTGTACGCCGTGTCGGTTATGGCGTAGATGTGGGGGGGCATTTCGTGTCTCTTCTTGCCCTTGTACATTTCCACGATCTCCTCGGAGTAGATGGGCAGGTTCTTGTAGGGGTTGATCACCACGCAGAAGAGACCGGAGTACGTCTGCAGGACAGAGACGAGACCATTTAGAAAATATTGCCTTCAAATAAGCAACACATAGACTGTGGTTTTTTTGTTGTTTTTTTAAAGATTAGTTAACAGATTGTAGAAAAATATTAGGAAAATTGTATGTTTGGGGTAATGCCACTAGAGAAGTGTCAATACAGCTGTTCAACTTCTGATACGATACAGATATCGCAGCTTCGAGTATCGCTCGATACCGATATTGACCTGATACGATATCAGAAAGAATCATACATAATTTTATTTATTTTTGCAGTGTGGAATGTTAGAAAAGGCTTAATCAAGTCATATTACTCACACAGGAAACATTTGGTATGAAAACAACCAACCCACTTATTATTAATCAATAGGTTTGAGTGTAGGATGCAAAAACTGCTGGATAGAAATTCTGGGGCGGACTAATTGCTGGAGAGGAGTGTTTCCGTCAGAGACTTTAGATGCAGGTCGATATAAGTTGATACTTGTTTTTTGGATGATATCGGACCGATTAAAGGACACCAAAAAACACATAATAAGATAGTAAGTTATTCTACTTCTCTTTTTGTCCTTCTTATACTTGTATCATAACTAATGCGTCCGCTTTTGCTGGTATTACAGTGCAGTTTAAACTAATTCTTTAGGAAAGTCTTATGATGGGAACATCACTAGGGAATATTGCCAGTCACCATGTCAGTTGTGTCAGGTGTGAGCGTGAGACTCCACCCAACCGGTTAAATATAAACACTGGAATGGAGAATGCAAGTTCAACACCAGGCATGTATTAGCCAATGATTACCGCACTGCAAACAGCTCTGTCATGTTACGAAGCCGATAACACTGCAGTCGTATATTTACAAGATGTTCTGCAACGCTAAAGTGATAGCAAGAAAATGAATGCAAGAACGCATATTCTGTAGTTTTCCACTCGCATTTGTGTTTGAGATCTGCATTAATAATAATAATAATAATAATAATATCACACCTGTATATAGTTGAAAATAATCCCCGTTAAAGAGGCAGTATTTTATAGCATAATCAAGAAACTACGTTGCCTTCAGTTGTTATAAAAACGCTGTAGATATCAAATATGACTTAAAAAAATGTGACTTTGTAACTTGAAACTGGGCCTCTGTCTCTTTAAAAACTCCTGCCCTTTCTGGAACTCCGCCTTCAGGAAGTCATCACAACATGGCTCCCCTATTAACCCGTTGGCAACATTGGCGTTGCACTGAGAAGTAGCTCATATAATGAGCTCAGCACATGTGCATTTCCAGGTGTTTGCTAACTGCTGCTGGCTAGTCTGTAGGAGTCTTTGGGGGGGGCTGCTCTGTGAGGCAGAAGCCTGGAAACTGCAGCTCAAAGGAGGATTTTCGTCCTTGAAAGCGGAGCTAGGTCCACCCAGGCATTTTACACATCTGAATGGTTGCCATGGGAGATTAAAGTAGTTCTCAAACATGCATGAGAGAATTAAGGAAACACTCCAGGTATATTTTCGATGAGGGAATAACATAGCATGATGTAAAGCTCAAAAAAGTCAATTTCACTTAACACTGCCCCTTTAAAATAAAAAAAATAAAAAAAAGGGGAAAATTAATGAAACATGAATAGTTAAAGGAAAAGAACCAGAATGGTTTGACATACTGGGAATAAATCCCCTCCTTGCCGTGAAGGCAGCTAAACTGCATAATCACACTTTGCCTGCAGCTTTGATAACTTGTGTAATAACACTGCCCCATACTTTATTACCTCATCGCTGAAATTTTCACATGAACTCTGATTTGTAAGACTAAGTTATGCAATTGGCGCTCCACCCAGCTACAAGTTTAAACTGAGGCGTGTCCACGTACTGCATGACTGATCGGAGAACTCGCTTTTTACATTTAGACGAAAATTTGAACATCTTCATCTACAGTACACTTCGTTTCCCCTGAGAGAGTCTCCATTTTGAGTGTGGAGCTAAGAAACCATCCATAGAATGGATCTGTGGAGGAAGAGGGAAGGGAAAACGCTCTTTGTTGATACGACCAGGTCATAACTGTGTGTCAAAGGGACAAAATCACTCCCAGGAGAGAAAAATGAGGGTAAATAACATTAATTACAGGGGAAAGTAATCAACGTTACAACATGGTTTACATTTCATGGCCCTTTTTTGAAAAGCCTGGACTGGTGCCGTTCTTTCTCACTCTTTTTTTTTAAATCTCTTGCACATTGTTCTCTGGAGCTTCCTGTTTACATGACTCGATCCCAAACAGAGAGAACGCAGCAAACATTACAGTACTGCAAGATAGTTTCAAGATGAATAAGATGGAGCAATTCAATACAGGAGAATGTTAACAGATTGCACATTTTCCTTCCATTTGCAGCTTACACACAATGGAGCCATGGATGGCTTAACGAGAAGATAATTAGATTGGACCGAGATCAAAAGAGGCTGGAGATGTTTCACAAAAGCCAGAGGAACTCGCGCAGCAAGAAGTAAAAGCGTTTGCTGCTTTAAGCATCTAAATATGAACCACGTCGCTGCAGGGCGCCATACTCACGTAGATGAGGCCAGAGTAGTATCTCTCCTTCAGGTTGTGCAGAACGGACGCTTCGTTGAGGCAGGTGAGCTCGGCCATGTCCTCCACCTTGCTGAACTTGGGCGGGTTCATCTTCTGGATGTCGTCCTTGTTCACCTTGATCTTCTTCCCGGAGTCCGCCAGCTCCACCGTGCACTCGTCGCCGCGCTCCTCCTTGATGGAGCCGGCCTCGAAGCCCAGGCGCTCCGAGGGCACCCATACCAGCTTCTTGGTGGCCCAGTCGGCCTGCGCCAACGGGTTGTTGACCAGGTTGCGGTCCACGTACAGAAACTTGTCCGCGTCTGACATGGTGGCTGTTTTGGTGGAAGGAGAGAGGGAAGAGTTAGAGCAGGAAGCTCCGACACAGATTCAGCGTAAGAAGGATGATAAAAGCAAAAGAAAAAAATAAAGACATGAAGTTGTACAAGTTCATTGCCGAATGTCTTCAATAATTTCATTTTGAATCAAAACTGTAAAGATTTTGTGCATCTAAAAAAAAAAAAAAAAAAAAAAAATCCCACCAACAATCTGGCCATTTTAAAACATTAGTGTACGCTGAAGCCACATAGTGCCATTTTATAGCACCAGTACCGATGTAAACTTTAGTTGTCATAAAAATGCTGTATATACATCAAATATGATTTAAAAGTAATTTGACTTTGTAATTTAACGCCTTAAAACTGGGCCCCTGTCTCTTTAAAAACTCCTGCTCTTTCTGACACTCCACCTTCAGGAAGTCATCACAACATGGCTCCTGCATCAACCCTTTAACAACGTTTTCGACAGCGTTTTATTGAAGAGTAGCTCTACAATGAGCTCAGCCGAGCCGCAGTTCGCCAATTGCTGCTGGCTAGTCTGAAGGAGCTGAACGAGAGTCGTTGGGGAAGGTGGAGCCGAGTCGCCAACGTGACATCGTGCATATCTGTCAGTCAAGTTTTATATTTGAATTAGCTCAGTTTGTAAGAACTTTAAGCTCTAAACTTGGTCACAAATCATCTTTGCTGAATCTTAAGACCGTCACTGCTACTCAAAATGTTAGTGAAAGATTTTTTTTGAATCTGGCAGAGAACATGCTAAAAATACATCATTATCTTGACTCCAATGCTCTATTGACCTCAAAGGACGACAGTAACAGGAACAAAGAAATGGCTTTCTGAGTATGTTGTAAGCCAAAGTCTGAATAGGGAAAAGACCCAATACGAACTGGAAACCGGTTTTGAAACAACCATTCAACTTTTATGTTCAGAATAAGTTCAACGTTATGAGGCCGATTGAGAAAATGAAACTCTTCCTGCAACATCAGAAGACTCAGGCAAGAGGGGCAAGTTTCAACGTCACAAATTCTGAATAAATCCCAAACAAGTAGCTTATACTCATTTCTTATTTGCATGCGTACACATCTGAGTGCAACACTGTACTTCCCACAGTTACTCGTGAACATTTTCGCATACAGCTTTGTGCTCGTAAACATCTTTGTTGACACAGCGGTGAAATATCCTCACTTTACAGAAAGTGACTCAACCGGTAGAACCAGAACCGAGGAGGAGAAAGTGTGCAAAATCCAAGTCATCAAAGTTGTAATAAAGCTGCAGCGTTGTGGGGAATTAACCCAGCATGAGCCGCTGTGACTGACAGAACAGGCCCCGGGCGTTATCCGTCCAATTATCATTCCAAAACAGCAGGAGCATGACACCATTTTCACAGCGACGCCACGGCTGTTGATGCTGGACGTTTTTGCCCTCGTCTGTTAGGACACAGAGCCGTCGGAAAGAAAAATCACAGCAGAGGTCAGGTTAAGTTTGAATGCTTTAGCCGACCTCTACAAAGGGAGTCGCCCTGTGGGAAATGGATGATCTGTTGCCGAGTTCATATACTCGACAGGAAGGAAGACACTAAACCCCAACAAGCTGCGATTTCTCAAAGCTTAAATGAAAGGAAGGGTCAGGAATGAGGTATTACAGAATTATACACACTACTCTTAGTATGACTAATTGGGTTGTTTTTTTTTTAAACACATGAGATTAGTCAAAACTTTGTAGAAGAGATCAGATTGGGATTAAGCTGCCCTGACTGGGCAGACTGTCTGAAATCTGATTATTTTTGCTCTGTTTTTCTATTATTACTTAGTGGACACCAATATCTAACCACCAAAAGCTTGTGGTCGGGCTTTTACAGATTAATCACATTTTCTGGTTTTAAAGATTTTATTTTAGGAAAAACATTTAACCATTGAAACCCCAAGTCAGTGGAAAACAAATACCAGTGATGTCGTCCACCTTCCCGTTTTCTGGGAAACCAAGCTTAAGCTGTTTTAAAGGAAACTGTACTTACTGCTACTGCAGTTTATTCGTACCGAGAGGGAGAGCCAGATTTTTAGCAGATAACAGGAAGTATGCTGGATTTAGGAGTGCTGACAGATTTTTGGAAACGTCAGTGTTAAGATAAGGATCGAAACACAATCATGGTGACTTCTGTTCTTAATGCACAAGCTGCTAATATGAGAGGCCTAAGGCAGCAAGACTTAAACAACGGGCTTTTATCACATTATTTATTGTGATAAATTTAAGAATTTTGATTCATTGTCACAATAAATTCCAGCTAATTATATTTAAATCTGCCCAAAATGTCTTTATTGTGATAATTTTACTGTTTTCTCCACTGTTCAACAAAAGTATCAATAAATATCTGAAAATATAGTAACCATGTGCAGTTTGGTGATAGAAATCACACTTTTACATGACTGGTTTTCTGAAGAATCACATGATAAAGGGGAATGTTTTTCACAAACAGTATTTGTGTTTGTGGGACTATAATTGCTGTGACACGCAGTCATGGTCACACAGTTGCATAAAGAAAGTAAGAAATCGTTTTTATAATCACCTTTATTGTTATCACAGTAGTACTGCAAAATATCTTGTTAAAATCTGAAGTCGCCTATGACTGGTTAATAGTATTTTTTTTTTCTTTAAATGGAGGGGGGGGGACAACCTTGTTTCACACTGACTGCTTCCTCCACCACTTGACAACTCTGCTGTATAAATACTACAATATTTACATTTTTAAAGAGAAATCTGAATTTGACACAAATTAGCATCAGTCGGTCAAAGCTTTAGAAGTAAAACCAAACTCTGGATACAACTCTAAAGTCCTGACTGATGCACCTCGACTAAAGAGGCTGCCCAGTTGCCTAGGGATGGTTCCAAACTTCATGTGCCGTTCCAGAAATTAGAGGCTTTGCCGTTTAATGTGCTCCAGCACGCGGCTGGTTTTTCTCATGACTCTCTGGTCTACAGGCTGAACAGCAGCTGATAAGCTTCACTGCTGACTTCCTCTACAGACTCATCCCCGGTTGTCCAACAGAACGTGGGGTGAACCAACCGTGTTTTTTTCCCTCTCAGCTGGCGACGAGCTTCCTCCTCTCCATCCCACAACTCCCTCTGCCGAGTTGTACCTCCCCTCCTTCCACGCTGTTTATCCAGTCTTTTCAGGGTCACATTCCTCCCATGCTAACCCTTTATCGGGAAGGACCAACCAGCAAAGGCATTCCACAAATTTCTGTCTTCCATCCTCCTCCTCCTCGTCTTACATCTTCCTCAGACATATTTTCTGACGCTTCCTTCTCGTCTTTGTTCGGCCCTTGTTCCTATCTGCCAGCGTTTTTACCCATAAGCCCTCAGTGAAGTGATTGTTCTTCTGCAAAGCGGCAGAGATTGTTTACCGGCGTACGGAGAACTGAAGGCAAAGCAACGAATGTCAATGACACTTCAAAAACCAAACAAATCCAGCTTTTACCCGCATTTTGATTTTTATGAAATAATTTCATTAAACGACACTAAAAGTACTGATCATAAATTCAACCATTTTTCTTGCAATGTTGGAAATAATGCGTTTTTTTTTTTTTTTGAATAATTTTCCACAAATATCAGGATCCCAACCAATTTTTTGTCTCTATTTAAAAGTCAAAACTGATAGTATATTTGGTTTTTAAAAATAAATTTCCTTTAAAATGTAATAAGTTGTCTTTTTTTTTTCTTTCCCCTCCAAAAGGTCAGTTAAAATTTAACGATCTATACGAGTTTTCCTTTTGTGTTTGGTTCATTTCTGGACTAAGGGGAACGATGGTTCTTTGGACAGTGCGGGTTGCAAACTCCTGAAATTAGATCAGGAGGGGAAAAAGAAAATATAAATGTATTAATATTTAAATAAAAGGGAAATTAACAAATTGATTAATTTATATCTCAGTGTTCTTATTAACCTTATTTGATGGCAAGAGCTTGCAATTTCACGGTGCTCTGCAGCAAAGCAACAATGCAACATCTGAATAAATGTACATATTTAAATGCATAGATTTATTTTTCTACTAAACTTCTGAGACAAACAATTTTGTACATTTTATTTAATTCCACACTTATGTTAAATATTTGTCACATTTCCACCCCCTGGTATAGTTAGACTCGAGCGCCTGACACAGAAAATGACTTCGACACACAAACCGTTTCTCCAGAGGCCTGGGGACTAAAAATGACTCCACCGGCTATTTTAGTTCTCCAAGCGCTGTTCTATATAGAAAGTAGAGGAGGGACAAAGAGACCCCTCCAGCCAGTTTAAAAGCTCAGCCGTCTCCTGAAGCTCTGGATGTTGACGGTACAATAAATAAAACTAAAGGAGAGCAATCAAACTCACTAGAACCCTAATAATTAATAGATCTGATGCCATCCTAATGCATTCTAGTGAGCAAGATGCTAAAAATCTTGCAGTGGGAACAAAGTGATGATGGAAAATAAAAGAAGTATTCAGCAATAGCACAATTTAACATTGTAGCGATTTTGTTCAGCCTGAAAAATCCACAATAAAAGGGAACCTTAATGAGGAAGAGAGACCATGAAGTAACACAAATGAGAGGAAGAAGGACTCCAGAGACTAGACTGTTGTTACAAAGTGACACCGCAGCATGGAGGAAAACATTCAGGAATGAGGAGAAAGGGAACGAAGAGGACCAACTACTCTGCAAAACAACAACATCTCTTATCAAGTATTTTTGGGTTAGTTTCTACACTTGAAATAAGACAAAAATGACTTACAAGTAACTTTCCAGAAAGAAATAATTGTTAGTTTCAAGTCAATTCCTTAATATTAGTGAAAAACTACTAGTTCAGAGGCAGATGATTTCATTTATAAAATGGAGAAAATGTCTCATCTTAGTGGAATAATCTGCCGCTGAACTAGTACTTTTCCATTAATATTAAGGAATTATTGACTTACAACAAGCTCCTACTTCTGGCTGAAAAGTTACTTTTAATTCAGCTTCGTCCCAATTCAAGTGTACCAAAATATTTGCACTACAAACTAGACCAAAAATACTTGGGGAGGATTTGGTGTTATTCCAGTGCGGCCTTGTTTAGGAAAGAAAGCCAACCTTATAAAACCCAGACCAGCCAATCACTGAACTCTCATTCTGCCTCACTTCATTTCCTTGAGCCAACATAGTTAATAATAAAAGATAAATAATAAAAAAAAAAGTCAAGACAACCTCACACAGAGTCTGATCAAGTACAAACAGGTTGTCCTCCGCCAGCTGTGTGTGTGTGTGTGTGTGTGTGTGTATGAGGGGGGAATCTATAAACCAGCTGTGCTGCATTTACTGCTCTATTGTGAGCATCATCAATCGAAGCAGAGGGTCAATAACTCTTCACTCCCCACCAACTGCATCCCGTCCCATCGCTGTCCAGCCCTGCTTATCCTTGGCCGACATCCTCATCCTGCGGTTCTCGTTTAGCGCTGCTGACACTCCGGACAGTTTGATTTCAACCGTTTACACGAGCCGTTCCAGCACATACACATGTCTGTTTCTGCAGATTCAGGGCCCTGCTCTCTGGTCGTCCTCAGTGATGAAGCAGTCGGTTTTTAACGGGAAGAGAGCAGGCCCCTCCTCCTCCTCCTCCTCCTCCTGCTGCTTCACCCAAGCTCATCTCGGAGAGGGAAGGGTGGGGCGAACGGAGGAGAGGGGAGGAAGGAGGAAATTACAAGTTGAGAAAGCTATTTTGCCATCTGGGGAACTTTGTTTAGGTAGGGTAACATGTTGGGCCTTCTTTAAAAAAAAAAAAAAAAACCTCGGCAGCAAGGAATAGCTGCTGCTAAAGTCATTTTGCGTTACAAAGCAGCACATTCCTCTTAAAAGGAGAGATTTTGATCTCAATTATAGACTTTACTGGCTAAAAATAGACCCACATCAGCTAAACCAATGTTTGCCAGATGATTAATTACAGTTAGATTAAATTAAACAGCGTTTGTTTATTTTTACATTTAAACGCCACCTTCACAACTCGGTTTCAATTAGGCCGGCCACAGATATCCGAGCGAGTTTTAACAGACGTTGCTTTGAAAGGAGGAAAGCCTCCAGTCCTGCAGTTGTTTAGAAAGAGTATCCAGCTTCCACAATGCGATGTGGAAGCTGAAGCCACGCCCAGCCATGTAAATGAGGTAAACAGCTTTACTAATGAGCTGAAACCAGGAGCAGGGTAGGATACGTGAGCAAACGTTAGGGATGCACGACATCGTCGGCATGCATCGGTCGACATTAGCCGTAGAATTCAATATTGGACGTTCCGTCAAAATAACTCACCAATACAAAAGGCATCGTTTTATGATGCCTGCAGCACAGCATGTCAGATTTGCACAGTTTGTTGTCATTGTAGGTATATAAGAAAAAAATATCAGTATTGGTATCGGTTGTCGGCCAAATGAGTTTTGTTATCTCGGCATATCGACCAAAAACCCAGAACCGTGTGCCATCGCTAGCAAATACACTGACTGATAAACCAGCTGATTTCAACTGCGACTAATTTAAACCCAATTCTCTCTTCAGTCCATTTCGTTCAGTAACATCACCGCCATATTTTTGAAGTCTCAAATCACCGGGTGGCTCCTCCACCGTTGGACCAGTCTGAACTTTTTTTGGGGGGTTTGAAACTCTGGACCATTTCAGGTACGTTTAGCCAGTGGAAGCCGAAACGTAGACTTCCTGTAAGCTGTGGTTAAATGTCAAAGAGCAAAGATAATCAGGAACATGGGTTGTCGTTAAAAAAAAAAAAAAAAAGGCGGCCAAAGAACAAATTCCTCGTCCATCATATGAGAACTTATCTCATTGCAACGCTGAATCCACAGCTTGCTGTTTATTTGACAGCAAGCACCAGCCCTTTAAGAGATAAATACAAACCTTTGGGCAGACGGTGAATGATTTCTTCAATCAACATTCCAGTTTGTCAGCAGTATTTCTCCTAACAGGAATGCTGCTTTGCGTCCAATAGTTCCAAAGGACCGAATGATTTATTACTAGCACTGCTCTCCTCTTCTTTATACCTCATAACTCTTTACTACTCGCTTCATCTCTAGGCTGCCTTCTCTACTTCAGCTCAGTGATTTTTTTATTTTTTTTATGCAGTTCCCGTTTGTGGTCTCTCTACCTTATCACTCATCTGTTGAGTCACGAGCTAACCATCTACGCAGCGTCCTCCACCATAGGTTTATTGGAAAATGAGGACATCTGCCATGCAGCATGATTTAGAGGTATGTGGTGGATAAATGACCGACGGCAGCACGAAGATGAATCAAATACACAGCGTGGTGCAAAGTTCAGAGTCTAAAACGCGTGTCATGCATGGCTTCCGCAATCTTTGAAGCGTTAACCACGTCTCATTTTCACACAGGTTTGCTGCTCACATCCACACAAAACCCTGCTCTACAATACGTACAGTAACTTGAGTGGTTACTGTTAAAAAGCTTTTATTTTTATTTTTACACTTTTTTGGAGGGGTAAAATATGAGGGTTTATCAAGGTCCATTATCAAAGAAGTCAATCTTTAAACTGGCACACCACAGATTGAAGGGCGTGACGTCTAATCAAGCAGCACGCCATGACCGCAGAGGTGAAAAGCACATATAGCTGAAGGGTTTGGTCACAGCCTGCTCTGTGCCTCAAGCCTTTTCTTTGCATTGTTTGAGCTGCAGTCATTTCCAGGCATTGTCTGACGCTAATGGGGCTTTTCAGGTGCTGCTGTGGGGAAGAGGATGGAGGAAAGGTCTGGAAGGTCTGGGTGGTGACAAGAAGGTTGAGTGGAGGAGAAAGGGGGAGGGGCTGTGAGCTATAAAGTGAGAGAAGAAGAAGTCAAAAATCTGAAGTGGTGGTTCAAATGTGCGTCGACACTTGGGCTTAGCAAATGGTCGCCGTGCCAATCTGAAAGACTTGCATGCAGTGGTTTAAAACTTTTATTTCTAAATTGAACAAATGGGTTGAAACCTAATTAGTTCAGAGAAGCTACTACTAATTCTACAGCAAAACAACAATAAATACGATTTGTTGGTTTCACAGCAGAGAAAAAAGGAAACGGGACATAAACCACAAATATGAACATCATCATTTGTATTTCCCATTTTAAACTTTAACTATGAGATTTCTAGACTATGAATATTTTCTGATCCAGGGTTTCCCCCAGAAAACTTACTAAGCCCGTTGGTAGGGGCTCTAGGGCGGTCCAACGCGTTTTTGTGTTAGAAAAAATTTGGAGGTGCAGAAGCTGGCATCATAATATGGAAATAAAGGCATGTGAAGCCAACGGGTGAGTGCAGGGACAGCACAATCAATGTTCATGGCCTCAACTTTGTTCATTTATTTGAGATATTTACATTAATGTTCACTGGAATTTAAAGTTTGTCGATCTTTGAGAACGTGTTTTTGCATTGTTATACCGTTACATAAAATTGGTCTCAAAACAACACCATCATCGCAATAACTTCTGGGACAGTTTATCATCAAGCAAAAGTTGTTATTGTGACAAGCCTTTTGTTTCTCCACCGCTTGGCAAACATTGAGTTTTCGTGTCCAACCGGGCCAGTCAACCTCAAAAACAAACGACAAAACCATGCAGGCCATTTCTCTCAACATCTCTTATCCATATTCTCTTCCCCAAACTGGCAGCAAAAAACAGCTACAACATACAGATGTGCTGGAGAAGAGAGAAAACAAACTGAAGTTCATATGGTGAACTAAAGAGCTTATAGTTTTAAAAAAATACTAAAGTCCAGTTGTCGTCCACTATTGCAACTAGATTTCGTTTTTGATAAAAGACGGACTTATTTATGTTATACATTTGCAATAAAGCAAGATCCATTAAGTCAAAGGAAAGGAAAGCCTTTTAAAGCTTTTATAGTTTCAGAACCTAAAGAAAAAAAAAAAAAATCTGACATCCTGTTGCAGACGACAGCCATAGGCTTCAGAGTCCCACCCGACATCCTCCGATACGCTCAGACTGAAACCTAACAGCACTGAACTGCTTCAGCTCGCAGTGCAAGTCGTCTGCGTTTAATTTCGTCTAGCCCACGGTACAAAACTCTCCCAGGGGGGGCGGAGAGGGGCGGCGCTTGTGTGTGGACTTTGCTGACACATGAATGATGGAATGCAATAATCTCTGCAGGGGGCTCCAGAAAAGCACCAAAACTGGCTATATGAACAGAACCCACCCCAAGAGAGACAAAGAGAGAGAGAGAGTTTCACAATATGATATCAGGAGTTGATTTAACAAGATGACTATAATGCAATAACAGGATATGACAGGATGTGACACGCTCAGTGTCACCCAGCGTGACTTTTTAAGGAACCTGAGAGGAGAGAAGAACTTGAAACTTTAAGCTGGTGGAACCATATTTAGGCATTAAAGTAGAACGTTTTAATGGTTCTTGGCAGAAAACAGCTGATCCGACAAATATGGCTCTGATTACAAACTGAACCACAAAGACTCCCGACGAGAACCTGACCACATCCAAAGGGATGCATGTAGGCTGCAATAAACTGTTTTAATAATCGGTAAGATTTATTGCGATGTTTGTGGATCGTTTTGCTTCTGGTTCAGACACTAAGCCTCCCTGTTTGCAACTCTCCAAACAATTAAGGAGTGCATGCATACCGCAGACTGTTTGCCTGCCACAGTGCAAACAATGACATGCCATCTAAACACTAACGGCACTGACAAAGCCTACCCGTTGAGTCGACGTTAACATGATGAGACCTGATGAGAATGTGACACCTCACAGACTCCAGCAGGATGACGGCTTAATATCCCGAAATCTGGATCTTTTTTTTTTCCAGCAGAATGAAAAGGTTTGCTGAGCCAGACTGCAATTAAAGGCTCTGAAACGAACGACTAACCAAGATATGCGCCGACAGCTCTTTGTCATTGGGGCACGAAGATAAAACATACTCGCCTTGGTGGAGCGCCCGTCAAGTTCTCTTTGGTAAAGGCTTTTCATTATTTTCCTTAAACATAGAGCTCAAAGCTGGTTGAAAAGAAATGACTGCATTCATCGTCTGTGAGTGAATCTCAAATGAACAAAACTGGATCGCTTTAATCCCGCTTGCTTCGGGAATATGCCTTCAAACAAACATTTCTGCATCGTGCAAAAAGTGGATTTGAAACTTTTTCGTCACGTTAGCTGCGTTTCCGTTCCAAAACATGTTCTGCCGATGTCGAAAAGAAAATTTTTTTTGCAATTGCGGCGTTTCCGCTAAACAAGAAATACAACTAAAACCCACACAGGAATAAGTATCTTAATGCAGTAAGTCGTACACATAACATATATTCATATTTCAGCCACAGCGCCTCACCGAGGCGACAAGCGTCTTAAATTGTATTCGACGATTTTACAGGAGAGCGAAGGATTCAACACGTTCAAATCACAAACTCAAGTCTTGACGGACTTTGCGATGACGCGACAGCTCTGGTGGAGCTAGCTGCGCGTCGGCCGAGGAGGCCGGCGCCTACAAATTAACGTGAGTTGCCGATGAATAGAAACTGGTATAATGCAAAGAAAGTGTTTCCATTGCAGTTGTACGAAGTACACCAATTTCTATACATCCAAGAGCAAAAACTTCCTGTAAAAATCTCGAATGTTTTTGCAAAATCGCCGTGTTTCCACCAAGCGAATGTGTTTTCGCAATTTTATTGTCAATGGAAACAGAGTTTGTGTTCTGAAGTTTAAGCTTCCTCTAATTGGAGACTAGAGAAAGTTCCAGACTGACCAGGCTTTATATTAAGGTACTGCCGCCCCTCCTCTACTTGTTGCTGCTCTAGCAGCTAGCAGGCTGACACACAAGGCCGCGCTACATTTCTCCCATCCTTCCAAGCCTTTGAGTCAAGTTATTTGGAAATATTCCTAGTTGTGAAACAGGCAGATTCACCATCGTCACCCATTACTTTAACACCGTTTCAAAACTTCAGCTGGCGAGCGACAAGCAGCAGGTTTGATACCCGAGCAGACAATATGACTGATAAATGAGCAAACATTGTATCACCTTGTTACAATAAAGCATTACAGACGCCTAGCAGTACTCTATAAAGAGCAGATGGACAAATCAGCACAGTAAACATATTCATTTCAAATCTGCCAGTAGTTTAAGGAGCATTTTCTAATCGTAAGTCTATAAATTGATGTCAGAACCACAATACCTAGTGTGGGAGAATATTTCTGCTGCAGCTAAAACAATTGTAGCTCTCATTTTGAATTTAGAAAATAGACATTTAGGTACATCTTTTTGTATCAACACTATAAACTGATGGTATTTTGTGACGGTGTCTCTTAAATAGGACGGTGAAAATTTAGATTTATTCCAGCCACTGAATAACTGCAAAAAATTTTTTTTTAAATTCCCAAAAAGATTGATTAAAGTATCTTTTAAAAGAAGTGGACACATCACTGAAGAAAGTCAGATTTTAAAAAACTGTAGCTGTTCTCACTAATTAGTTGCAACTATTTTTTTTGGTGTGATTTGAAACTGTCCTTTCAAATTAAACCACTTGGTTTTTTGTCACAGAACCTCTGGACACTTTATTGATGCAGCTAATATTAAAAGCGACGATGAAGTCTTATATAACGGAAATGTTCCCACTCCACATTCCCAACCAGATGAAAGTACACAGACGTTTTGCTCCGTGTAATTTCAGGAACATGCATAAAGATTTCTAAAAAAAAAAAAAAAAAAAAAAAAAAGAAAGAAAGAAAAAAGAGCCTGCGACGTTTATAAATCAGAGTGGTCCAAAATATAGGTGGTGTGGTTTGAAGTTAAGGCCGTGAAGGCGGCAAAGAATAACTCCATTTTTTTTTTTTTTTTTTTAAGTCCGCCGGTAAAGCGGTGACGCCATGCTGCCAGTCAGACATGTTACCAGCCACACACCGTGCCTGTCTCTGACCGCTGCTCTTCCAAAACTTCAACCACAAGCTAAGCTAATTGTCTGTTACCGAGCTGGAGGTTTTAAAAAGAAAACTCAATATTTCACGTCCACCTGAGTTTAAACTCTTCACCGTGTTTTCCAACAATTCATTCAAGTAAATCACTTCCTGCCTCCGCCGCCGCTCTGCAGTTTAGCCTCTCGCCAGCTGCCGCCTCTGCTACGGCTGAGTTTGACGGCCTGAGTCCCCGAAATGTAACGGATTCGCACGCGCCTGTTATTTTAAAACAACCGATAAATGCGTTAGAGTTGCTAAGCGGAAGAAAACTACAGCTAAATCTCAGAAGGAGGTGCCGCTCCACCCAGCTCGGCTGCTGAAGTTGCAGCGGTCAACTAGCGAACCGAGCTTCCTGGTTCACTGCACTTGCTGCTCTGACCAACCTACTGAATGAGTTATAAAACAGCACCTAGCCAAGCACGAGCGCCTAAAAAGAGGCGAGCTTACCTGGTTTTTGGTTGCTGTTCGCCTTTCAGAAGATGGCTATCAACAACCGCAGGGCTCAGTCAGCGTCCGCCGCAGTCAAAACTTCTTTTTCCTGTCGACAGCAGAGAGTTCAGACTAAACTACAGCGCTCGCTTCCTCCCTATACTTCAGTCACCGTTTCTATCGCTTTTTTTTTTTTTTTTTCTTTCTTTGCTCCCTCCTCCCTCTTCTGCCGTCTGGTTACTGGTTCGCCTAATTTCACTTGAGCCGGGGTGCGGTCCACGAAGAGGCGGGACCAACTGTTCACGTACAGTTCCGCCAGCCAATGGCTGAAGCTGTCTGATAAGCCCCAACACTTTCAGCCAATCGGGTTCCGAGTAAGGCGGGCTCAAAAAATAATTGACAGCGGATAGGCGGATCCAAACTCCACAGAGAAAAATGAACTTGAAAAGAGTTGAGAGAGGAGGGCGGAGAGGGGATACCGATAAACTCCACGTTTAATGAGCCTGGTATGTGCATGCTTAGGATTTTTATGACCATATAAGTACCAGTCACTTTCAGGATGAGCTAGGTTATCGGAGGGTCTCCCATTATGTGTCAGTGTGCTTTAGTTTGAACGCCGTGTGCTTTGAAACCAGCTGTTTGATACTTTTGTGGTCCAAATCTGCCAAAAAAAGTTTGAATAATTCCACATGAAGTATTCAGTGACAAAACTCAGGAAGTTGGACGTTTTATACGACAGACCAACAGGAAGTAGAACATAATTGTGAAGTAGAAGGAAAGCAAGATATGAATTTCAAAATGTTTTACAAATAAAAAACTTTAAAAAGCGCATTGTGCATTTGTATTCACACCCTCCCCCTTTACCCGGATATGTGTTTATATGGTGCCCAAATTGTCTGCTTGAATGAAGGTCATATTTGCACCTTCTCATTCATAGAACGCATTTGTTTTCTAATTTGTTGAAAGAGGTCAGAGGTCAGAAGGAGAGAAAAGTAGACAGTGAGAAGTGTTGAGACTCACCACTACTTCTGCAAATGTGTCTTAGTGGTAAAGTCAAATCACCCAACCCTTTTGGAACCTGTTTCAAGGGAATGAAAATATTTCATAGAAACGATTCATAGCTGCACTTTTGGGAAACCCCCCACCCCAAAAAAACAGAAAAACAACAGCAAATTGTTTGATGATTATCTAAAACTCTACACTTTAGCGTGTGGCTAAAGCTTGCATTGCTATGTGAAAGTATTCACACCTTTGTAACTTTTTCACGTTCTGTCATATTAAAATCATTTCAATGTATATTTTAAACATTTTATGTGATAGATCAACACACAACGTAGCATATAGCTGTAAAAGGGTACATGGTTTTCAAAAAGTACAAAGATCCCACAGCATGATGCTACCATCACCATGTTTCACCCTGTGCATGGTGTGCTTAGCTGAGATTTTTGTGTGCAAAAAGCTTGTAAAAGCGCCTCTTTCTCTTTCACATTGAGGCTCTACTTCTTGTTGAAAAATCCCAATAAAATACATTGCAGTTTGTGGTTGTAATGTGAGAAAATATAGAACATTTTAAGGAGTATGAGAACCTTTAAACCTTTTTCATTTTGCACAAATTGCAATACGTTCAGCTTTGTGCAAATCAGCTATTCTTGATATCTCTCTTAAAAAGTTACATTTGACACAAGAACGTTGATCACAGGTGTTATGCTGTGTTGTAATGTTCGATGATTTGCTCCAGTCTGTGAGACAGGTGAACCAGCCCTCGTGACCAGACATGTTTGCTACTCATGGGAACCGCTGCAGGTGATGATCTAATTAAATGAAGCAAAGGAAAACACTACAACTGCCAAATCACACTTGACGTTTGTTTTCGCCTTGATCTCTGGAAAGCTAAGAAAAAAAAAAAGCAATATACCGTAAGAGGGGAGGCAGTGCAAAATAACACGTTTTATCAGTAAAATCAAGTTCTAACCAGGACATGCTTCAAATGAGTAGCAAAAGAAGGAGTTTTGTGTTAGGGGGAAGGCCGTGGCTGGGAAATGATGGATGTAAGCGTAACACCTTTGCAGAATGGGATGACACTAAATGAACCTGTTTTCATGCGGCGGTTCTGTGGCCAATTCTCCTACCACAGGCAGCAGGGAGACATTAGCAAGGTAATGTAAATAGTCTTCAGATTTAATGTGAAACACATAAAGAAACCTGTTAACCAACTGTGAAAATAGAAGTGATAAATTAGTGCAAACCATCCAGGCATATTCGTGCATTTCACAGTTTAGCTTCTGAGCAACTGCGAACAAGCTGTCAAATTAAATAAATAAAAAATACACACTGAAACACATTTGGATGATCATAAAAAAGAAATAACAAACAAAAAGAAAAAAAAAACAATATTGTCAAGACGACCTGAGAAAAGAAAAAAAAATAGCTGTAATTAAACTTAGTATTTTAAACCTGTATTTGTTGAACATGAGAGACTACAATCAATCCCAAAGGTTTATGCAGTTTTTGTGATGATAATTAAAATGATCTTTCTGAAAAGCAGTATGATTGCTACAAGAAGAATTTTGAAGTTCAGCATTTTAAAAGACGACACACTTATGTCCGGAACAGACAATGACCCGTACAACAGAGCAGTGTGTTGGAAGCTAGTATGTTTATTAGCGGAGTTGCTCCAGCTGCTGAGTATAAGGAAGCTACTTAAGGAAAAATGGCTAGCATTAACTGCTAGCTCTATTTTTTATGCTCATATATTATTGCTAGCTAAAATATATATTTAATGTTAGTCATTATATGAAAATTAGTTAATAAACTGGTAGAATTAGTTAATATTCTTTTGTAGCATGTTAGCTAATATTAGTAAGCAGTTCTAGCTATACTACAATCCACTAGCATACCAGTGTGAGCATATTAGGTTAAATTTTGGATTATGCTGTATATTTGTAGCACTTTCGACCTTTAAAGCAAACTTCGTACATCATTTCTTATGTTGAACTTTTAGACTTGACGAATGTGCATGGTCATTAAAGCCATTGGTATAAATGAAGTTCCTAATGGAAGAAAACAACTGTTGACCTTTTGACCTT
Organism: Girardinus metallicus; assembly: GCA_903067095.1. Lineage (NCBI taxonomy): Eukaryota > Metazoa > Chordata > Actinopteri > Cyprinodontiformes > Poeciliidae > Girardinus > Girardinus metallicus. The sequence continues at coordinate 54,003 of CAEGAE010000385.1, forward strand.
TCCAATCCAATAAAGACTATTGTAATTCAGCTTTTAAAAAAAGCAGGTGCTGTAAAACTTTCTACTGTTGTCTCCTGTTAGCAATAGCAGCTAAAAGCTGTATAAAAACCAAAAGTAATATGGCTGCCATTTTAACCTGGACTCATTTCATACAGGCTTTGAGGTCAAGTACCTTAAAACATTCTACAGTGGTTAATATCCTGCATATTAGCGTTGTATCTCACCAATTTTAACATTCTCAAGCTACGTCGTAGCTAAAATTAGCTATAACAGAATCCCCCGTTGTAGACTAACAGCTATGTCGTGGCCTACAACAAAGCTACCTGTTAGCCAGAGATTTCTTCATTGTTCCAAAAACCCACTGGGATGTGAGTATTTTTCTGTCACAGGTAAGTGAATTACTTGACAACTTCAGTTAACATCTCATAATATTCAGACTTCTGTCCCAGTTACAAGTTGGGAACCAAACAAGTTGTGCTAACTTGCTTTATTGAAACTACTTGATGACAAAGTGAACTGATACCAATGCTACCTAATAATACTTACATTTTGCAAATTAAGACACTAAATTTAAAAAATAGATTTTGGGAAACACACCATGGAAATGAATCCCTTACTACTGCAGCTATTGCTATGTTTCATAAACGCAGCAGCCATATTGGATATTAAGAGCAGCAGTAATGAGAAACATCTTTCCTTCCTTTCAATCTTGGAACTCCAAATTTAGGGGAAAAGCTGAAAATCTTTTTTTGTCATTCAAAACATACCAAACTGACAGTCATCTTTCTGATATATTACTATTTTTTAAATGCCAGGAAATCTTGGGTTTTATTATGTGAGTTGACAGTGTTTATGTTAATCTTTGAGAACCAGCGATTTAAAGGAATGAGGTGGTTCTGCTAAAGAAACAAGGCAAAACAAAACAAAAAAAGAACTCGACTTGTCGTTTGTTTTGTCTTGCTGCTGCACTGAGTCCCGCCAAGTAAGAGACAGGAATAACAAGACCTGATGCAACCACAGCAGGAAGCCTTTGCATAAACTACACATCGCTCCCTGCACCTCACAAACAAGCGAAAAAAGAAACGTTCTTCCCCCGTTTTGCACTCTCCCAGAGCTCCCCCAACATCACGGCCGGTGCCCAGTGGCAAACCTAAAATCACATTTCCAGCTCGGCGTGTTATGTTTGCTCGCTGCCTGCCGACGTCACAGGAATGTTTCCGTTGGCCTTCCTATACGTACAGCAGCTTGGCAGAAAACGGTGGCTACCCGGCATGGAAAATTCAATAACTTTCTCCTTCCCCTATAGAACGGACGGGAAGTAGCTAAAATATCAGCTCAGAGGTCAGAGGTTGTGTGTTTTCTTGAGAGAGACCAGATGCTCACGAGGTGGGGGGGGAGGGAAGGGGGTGAATATAAAGTACATGAGCACAAAAATTCAGAAAATTTCCTTTGCATCGGGTGTAAAAGTGACAAAAACAAACAGAGAAGGGGGAATGAACGGAGATCTTACAGTAAAAAAAAGAAAAGAGAAAAAAAGGCAGGCATGAATGACCAAATATGGACACCTCTGACCTCAATGCCTCCCTCCCTCGCGCCCTCCTTCCTCCTCGCTAGGTTGGTTGTAATAGCAGCAGGGTGTGTCTGTAATTCAGGGTGTGTTTCTGCTAAAAGCCATTATATCGTTCACTCTCTAAGAAAGGAGCCCATTCAGAGACCGCAAGGTGATGGAGTGCCGCTCTAAACCACCTCAAATGCCACCCCCCCACCCCCCACCCCACCCGCCACCCCGTCCCCCACCACCACAATCCACTCACACCCAGTTAATTATTTTCGTGAATTCATGTGTGTGAAAATTCACGCGCGACTTGTTTGGGAGGGAGTCCGGGCCGTCGTGCGTTGAAACCTGGACAGAGCCCAGATTCCCGTCGAATCTGGGAAGGAGTGGCTTGGCCCGGATCGCCTTACCTGAAAAGTTCCCCCGAGCCGTCATTATTTCTGAGCAAGACTAAACTTCTAAGAGCTTTTACGCGTCTTTTCGTCGTCCGCACCGCACAGCCACGGGACGCCTTGAGGCGAAAGCGTTTGTTTGTGTGCAGCCAGAGTAGGAGGATTATTTATGAGCAGCTGGTGAGATAATGCTTTAATGTCTGAGTGGGTGGATGTTTACGCGGCCTCGTGTCCTTTGCTCTCATCCTGCCCCTCGCTTCTCCTCTCCTCACTAATCAGCACACAGGAAGTATTGATAAGACGCATGTTGACTCACAGAGCTGGAGGAATGTGAGACACAGCTCGTCTCTTCTTTTGCAAAGATTCCTCCTCGTTCATCATCCTCATGTATGTGTTGCAAAAGCACCAGCAGTCCCTCTAGTACGTATGTCTTTTTTAAACTTCAGTGTGTTTCATTGGGATGTTACCCTTCTCGTTTTATCGATTTGTTTTTGTTTTCATCTAAAAATAGTTTAAAACTAAGGAGCAGTACGATATAAAAAAGAAAAGGATCAACTTTTTGTTAAAAATTCCAGACATTTTTGAGAGAAAAAAAACACGGACATTTACAAGCTCCGGAAGTTGAATATTTGAGATTAATCTCAGATTTTTTTTTTTTCCAGGGAATGTAAGAAAAAAAAAAAAAAGCAGAAGTATCTGAGCTTGAAAAGTTGTCAGTTTTTCAAGAAAAAAATAAACTTTTGAGCTATAAAAACTTTTATTTTTTAAGTGGTAGAAAAAAAACCCTGATTTTTAGATTTATCTGACATTTTCTCAATTAAAAAAAAAAAACTTGAAAATTTATCTTGAAAAGTTGAAAATTTGCAGCAAAAAACACTGATTTTTTATTTTTTATTTTTAGATTAATCTCAGACATTTTCTAGAAAAAAATGTGAAAATGTTCAACTTTTAAAGCTCACAAATTTTTTCCTGAAAATTTCTGAGATCTGTGTCTGGGCTAAGAGCCAACATCATTATCGGACCGATACCTCACAACATATCGGTATCGGTCCAATAAATAAGAAGGGTAAATAAATATAATTCATGTATCGCTACCTTTTTAAAATAATGACCAAAGTAATTTTTTACCAAAAGTGATTTGGGAAAACAAAAAAAAAAACACCCACTTCTTTCTTTCCAAAACATGTTTTAGGCTAAGTAAGTAAATACCGGTTATCAGCCATGACAGCAGTATTAATATTGGAAATAGAAATCGACCCAAACTTTCAAATCGGTGCTTCCCCACATGCAAAGGTCTGCAAGTTGCAGCAAAGCCCAGAACAAAGTATCTCTAAAGTGTTATGCATGGTGTTGGCAGCATCATGCTCTGTGGGTGCTGGTAGAGTTTATGGGACGTTTCTGCTGGAAACTGCAAAACACCAGAGACTGGGACAGAGGTTGATCTTCCAACAGGACAGCAAACGCACAGCCAGAGCTGCCTGGCATTAGACTGACCTAGTCAAAGTTCAGAAGAGATCCAATTTGTGGGAAGTTGTGGAAATCGATGTAAAGACGCTCTTCGTGCGGTGTGTTTTGGAAAGAGGAAATGGGTCAAAATTACCCCGTTTAGATGTTCAAAGCTAGCTGAAGCAAACCCCAAAGACCGGCAGAGAAAGGCGCTGACTCTGGGGAGCGGACAGTGACGGATGGAGATGCCGCACTTTTCAGATTTTTACTTCAAAACAATCCATCTTTTTTCTTTTTTTTTTTTTTTTTTTAAAAAAGAACAACTAAAAAATAAAAATTCCAGTCATTCCAAACGTCTGGGTTTGTAAACATGACAAAAACTTCAGGTCGCACGAAGAATCTCTGCAGCACTTTTGCATCAGGTAAACCCGACAACAAGGAAGGCAGCCTGTGTTTAAACTACAAATATGTCTTCATATTTACTGTCAACACAGAATCATCTGAGGCCCCTTCCAGATCTGACTGCTGCTACAGATTTAGTCTAGTTCCCACACACACACACACACGCACACACACACACACACACACACACACACACACAGAGTGACAAACATCCTTCCTCCTTCCTTGAGTCCCCCCAACTCTCTTACTTAAAGCACTCTTGGCCCTCTGACAAAAGCGATATAATTTCAAACAAACTCACAGCAAACATTGCCTCTGAGAAAAAGCAGGCAAACAAACAAAAAACAGAGACGGAAGAATTCTGACAACTCTGAGTTTTGCTCAGCGGCAGCACAGCGAGAGCCGCTGGCTTCCCCTTGTCTCTTTTTTTTTCCCTTATATGGTCACAAGAGTGGTTTGGTAGGACAGAGAGAGAGAGAGAGAGAGAGAGGGTGGAGGTGTGGTCTATTGTTTTTGGCGGAAGAAGTGAGGGACTTGTGAACCTTTGGTAGATGTCGTCATCGCCGCCGCAGTCAGTCACCCCTCTTTCCTCCGCCTTCAGAGTGGACGAGTGTGTCGGATGGATTCCTGGGCTTCAGGGTCGAGGCCTTCACTCGGGGTCATGTCATAATGCGCTCTGATTGGGTGCATGATTCACAAAAAAGTGACTGCACGCAGAAGTCCAGACATCTCAGAGCGACGCAGGAATGTCTTTTATCTCTCAGTAGTTTTGTAAATCTGGGCCAGCAGCTTCAGTCGCACCTGCTTATGTAATGTCGGTGGAATCCCCCCACCCCCCCTCTTCCATTGCTTTTGTCTTTGGACGCAGCTGTGCCTGAACGCCTCCCCCGCTCTCTGCTGGGGTTTTGTTTTATTTTATTTTACTTTTGTTTTCGCGATGATCTAATCTTAACCAGTCAGCGGCTCATGATCCCGTCTACTGCGGGCTCGGTAATGACATGGCTGGATTGGGCTGGGAATTTTTTTTTTTTTTTTTTCTGCCTAGAAAGTCGTGAAAGGAAAACTGATGATGAAATTGGGACTGATTTGCTGCTACAGCCGTCCACTTCGGCCTCACTTCTACCACGGCGTGTTAGGGACAAAAACGGAGCAAATTTTAGGAAAAGAAAAACAAACAAGAAAAGCTGAAATTTTTTTTTTAGATCAATCTCAAGGATTTTCTAGAGTTTCTGAGTGTGAAGAGTTCGACTTTTTGAGTTTCAAAAGTCGAACATTTTCAACTTTTGCTACTCCGAAAATCTCCAAGAGTCGAAAATTGTCGACTTTTAAAACCCAGACGTTTCCGATTTGTTTATTTTTTTTCTTCTAGAAAAGATCAGATTAACAAAATGTCTGAGTATTTTCTAGCAAATGTTGGACTTTTTAAAATTCAGGACGTGAGAGTAGAAACGGCTCTTTCGGCTGTAAAGGGTGCAGACCCCCTCGTTAAAAACCACTTTATCGCAGCAATGGCTGCATTTTTTTAGGGTTGTTATCCTGCTGGAAAGCGAATCCCTGTCCCAGTTTTGTGTCTCTTCCAGTTTCTAAGATTTTACTGGGCGTGTTCGAAAATCATTCAGGACCTTGATATGACAAGAACCTCGACACACTGAGCAATGGAAGATGTCAGACTGCGCAGCTGCTACTTCAGGGTCACATCAGAAAAGTCTGACAGAGGAGTCGGTCCAACAACTGATGAACAGAAACATAGGTGTTAATAAAGAGTTAATTTTGTGACAGAGTCGGGGCGCTGAAAGGGGAAAGGAGAATTAAACGATTGTAATGGTTGCAGCTATCTGACTGAAACAATTAATCGTGATTAATTGTTTACTGAAATAGTCGTGGACCAATTTAGTAATGGATTAATCGTTAACTAGAGTGTGCAGACTCCAAAAGGCTATTTGGTTAGAGCAGTAACGAGGCCAAAACGGTACACCAAATATAAACAGTTAGCATTTCAGATAAACACCTTTGTCTGTAAATAAGTGTTAGCCAAAACTCGAGTTTTAAATTTTAGCTCAGGTTCACTAAAGGAATGCCACATTATTGCATTTTAAGCAATAACATGACTCTTGTTCAATAAAGGAATTTAATTATGTATTTGCACATTTTGCTATGAGAAAGAGTTAAGAGCTTAAATTAAAAAAAAAAAAAACCTGTGGAATGTGCCTTTTTTTTTATCCCATGAACAATCAATAGATTAATTGTATATTAAAAATAATCGTTAGTTGTAACAAGCTTTTCCCATCAACCCATACGTCTTCCCATGAACTCTGACCAAACTTCCCTTCTGTGTCGGAGAGAAGCAGCACATCCCCGCAGAATGATGCTGCCACCGCCATGTCATGTGTCAACCTAATCTAACCTTAAAAGAAACTCGCCCACAATTTTCTCCCTGGTAATTTGTTACAATCGACCTGAAGGGTTTTAGAGTGAAAAGGGGGTTAATCTCCAACGCATGCCACACTTTTCAGATTTTTATCAGCCGAATACCTCGTTTACTTTTCCTTTCGCTTTTATAGCTACTTTGGGAGGATGGGCCAAAATGGGAAAAAGTATAAATACTTTAGCAAGGGGGGGGGCAAGTTCTCAGCAAAACATTGTGCTTCTGTTCTCATTGGCTGAACGTCGCTCTCCAAAACTCCTGCGTCGTCCCGTTATTACAAAGTTAATTATTCACAGTATGTGCCGATAAAACACCAACGTATCTTTTTTTATCATCCGCAGCCATGGCAACTTTTAAACAAAGCAGAAATCAAACCCATTTGCTCTGGAGAGAGAAACAGATACTTAGTTTCACCCTGAGGTCAGAGGGTGAAACTAAAAATGAAAGGCTGAATAGAAGCAGGCCTTTTGTTGTTGTTGTTCTAAGGCCGTGTAAAATAAATAAATCAATATAAAAGAAAATAAATTCAGTTCCATGTAGGAGTGGGGACCTGTAGAGGAGTGAGTAAGAGGGCAGACAGTGATGTTGGAGGGATGACATAAAAACAGTAATTTGGAGACGTGATATTTAGTTAAGTGGAGGGTGGCGAGTGGGCGTTTCAGGAACGGCAATGAGAGCTTTTATGGCGGCTGGAGCAGCAACAACAACAAAAAAAAAAAAAAACATGTTCAGACACACGGGTAACGGAGCGGAGGCGGACTAAATCTACAGTCTGATAGCTGGAGAGTTTCTGAGAAAGTTTTGCTAATGAGAAGCGTCACACTACCAAATGAGGAGGCGACCTTTGACTTGAAATGAAATGAAAACAACGCGAGGTGAGATGAGCAGAAACGGGCAAACTGTAAGAAATCAACTGAAGAAATGTGGTTTAGGTCCAAAAAGTAATCCATCTATGATATCCGTGCTGCAAAAAACTCCCCCACAAAATCCCACTCAACACTTTCGGTTTACTTTTTAGTGCAAATATCTTGGTAAACTTGAAATATGGCAAAACTAACTCACTAGTAGCTTCACTAGTAGCTTTCCAGTAAGAAATAGGAGGTTGTTTTAAGTAAATAATTGCTGAAAAAGCACTAGTTCCACTGGCAGATTATTTCACTTGAAGAATGGGGAGACATGAATTGCTACGATTGAAAAGTTACTTGTAAGTTAGTGCACTTGAAATAAGATAATACTAGGATATTCACACTAGAAACTAGTCCAAAAAATACTTGGTAAGATTGTGTGTTTTTGCAGTGTAAAGAGAATAACTCAGGGTTCCAGCAGGCTGAAGGGAAGCAGACGTAGATCGTGGGTGACTGGATGAAAGCAAGACGCAACGATGAGCGGCAGCGACGGAACGGAACGACGTAAACCAGCACATTTTTACAGCAACCGGACGCTGTCGGGCAAAACACATCCAATATGGGTTTAGCGATTATAAAGTAACTTTTTAGGATGGATAAAGAATTTGTAGAACAGTCTGGATTGGAAAAGGTTTCCATCCTATAAAGCTAAAAACAGCTGTTTGTTAGTGGCCAAAAAGTTCACAATCGCCACTAAAACTACTTGACACTGACAAAAGCAACAATAAATGAAAAGAAAATTGCTGAAAATTAACCAATGAAAAGCAGGCATTGTTTTTGAATTCTGGTTAAACAAAATCATTAAAAAAATAAATTAATAAAAAAAATAATAATGAAACTGGCAATGGACAAAGGTACCACGATGCACAATTGGCCTTTTTTTTGGCAGAGTTTTTGTAGAAAGGCACCTAAAATTCTTCCACCCACCATAGAGACCCCCTGACGGGCTAAACAGACCTCAGAGGTTGGATACAGTTCTACCAGGAGCCAAGCAAGATGGGGCCCCATTTTTTACAAGGAGGACTGAATTCAGAAAGAATTTGTAGGAGAAAAAAAAAAATCAGCTGAACACAGGAGCTGGAAAAGTGGAAAGACTCTTCCACTGCTCAGAATAGAGGTTATAAAACCTGCTAAAAGGTAGAGCGGAGGAGACGAGGGGGTGCAGTGAGTAATAAATCTGCACAGAGCTGCTTGAGTTTTATAATAGTCTTAAATAATAAAAACAGCTATTAAAACTCCTTCTTTATGCTCTACTATAAATGCTGGGGTGCCAAAACATTTCTGATCTGGTTTCAGCAGAGATAAGATGATTGGGATCATCACTGTGAAACTTCTCTCTGCCACAAAGGACGTGAAACTCCAACTCAGTAGGGACTGAATACTTTTCTACTACAACGCTTTTCAGAATGTCATTTGTAATTAAATTCAGCTGTCATTTACCTTCCATTTCCCAATCAGAAACTACTTTGTGTTGGTCTATCCAGCGGCGACCCCAAGAGGGGGTACAGTGGGGACCGTGGTCCCCTCTTAACGAATGATGTTTATGTCATAGACGGTCATACGGAGTCATCTTCTTCAGTGAAGACGTAACTGTATGACACAATAAAGAAAGTAGTTAAAAATAGAGATAATTATTAGTGCTGTCAAATTAATCACTACGCCTAGTACTGTAAGCTTGAAATATAAATACGCACACAGTTGTGGTTCTTGGAAGAATGGTGTCCCCGCCGTCTGCCAATAAAAATGCAAGCAATTATCCAATTTTTTCTTTTGTTTTTGCAGCAGCTGAAAGCAAGTAATATATTCTCCCATAGCTCAACGGCAACTTAGGGAAAGTTTCTCCACTATGCATCCATAAAAATAGTAGCAAATGTGTTCAAGGGACAACTGACAGATAAGATGTAATGTATTTTCTAGTTCTTGGGTGCCCCACCCCTTTCTGATGTTGCCCTGGGCAACTGCACATATCTAAAACTGCTACTGTATGCACGTTTTCAAAATGAAAATGTTTTATTGTCTCAAACCAAACATGTCGTTAGAATTTCAGTTTTCCAAGGTTTGTTTTTTTTTTTTTTTAAATGGAATTAATTTAGTTTTAAATATTAATATAAAAATTAGGTGGTTTATCTGCATATGTGGACCACCACTGGTTCTGTCATGTAAAATCACAATAAAATACGCTGTTCACGGTGTGGAACAAATGGGAAAACGTTCAGGGTCATGAGTACTTTGGGGCCTGGAATAGGGGGAGGATGTCATTTACTCATGCTGCAGTAGGCACAATGAATCCACCTTCAAATATAGAACATCTTGACTCCTTTATTTCTTCACTTGCTCATGTTTGTACATAGAGTCCATTTTAGTAGTAAACTAAAACTAAGCTCATGTTTGCAATTCCTGCTTGCCTTCAGGTTCACAGTCAGGACACAGAAGTACACCCACACACACACACACACGCACACACACGCACATCCATCTTCTCTTCTCACATTATGAGGCATAGCGGTGTAAAATTACCAATGATGTACTTGGAAGATGTTAGAGAAACACCGCCATCTTGTGGACAAAAGCAGGAATTACAGGTAACAATGTAAAGTATTCATTATCTTCTTACAATCAAATCTCCTCCACCGCTAAAACTATAAACGTTCGTCCTCGTGTTAATATGAGCGAGTTCTTTTCCGACAGAACAGCTGGGCATTTCTATTAGAGCCATCACATTTTTCAGAGTCTGCGAAACAACATGAGCTAAAATGTTGAAAAGCCACGATGGAGAATTAGGGCCATGCTAAATTAGTAAAACTATAAAATTATGACAATAGAGTTGTAACATTATGAGAATAAAGTCATAGCACTATGAGAATAAAGTCGCTACATTACAAGAATAGTTGTAAGATTTTGACTTTATTCTCATAATATTAGGATTACTTCGAAAATGACTATTTTCATTTTAATACAACTTTATTTTTGTGTTATTTTTGCTTTATTCTCAAAATATGACTTTATTCTCTTGTAATTGTATGACTATTCTCATAATTTTATTTTTTTTTCCTCAGTATGGACCTAATACTCTGTCATAAAATACAAACACCCATCACTGGACCAAGAAAAAAAAAAAAAAGAAGATCAATCCAGAGCCGAAGCAGATCGTCTAGAGATGAGTGTCAGCGTTAAAGAGTTGGCCAAGTGGGACTGCGGCACCACCTGCCTGACATGCCATGATCTTGGGTAACAGCACCAAAATGGTGGTGTACAGCTAGGTGGGGGGGACTGCCGGTTTATTGTCCAATGACTTTGCAGACAAATGAGTCCAGCTGGTCATCATCTTTGATCCCCACAAAGCGGTCGACGACATCTCCTCCCCTCATGGCGATGACTGTAGGAACAGCAGACACCTGGAGAGGATCAGAGACACCTCAAGCTGAGTCAAGCCTTAAGTTTCTCAAGCAGCAACACGTCCGGTTTAACAGAGTACTCACCCCGTACTCAATAGCCAAGTCCGTGTGATCGTCGATGTCAACTTTTGCCATGGCAACGCGGCCTTTCTGTTTTGCAACGGCCTTCTCCAACCTCGGCCCGAGGATCTTACAGGGACCACACCACCTAAAAACAACACCACCACAACCACTGTGAGTGCCTGGGTTTCCATTACAAATGTGCGCAAGACTTTGTCAGTATTCCACTAATGTCAAAAAGACATAATTTCGCAATTGCCATGTTTTCATTAAATAAGAGACACAATTAAAATCACACATGAATAAGTTTGTCATTAAAAAACATGCCGCAATGTCTCCCCTCATACAACTTCCTGTCGTTCTTTGTCATTTCCGCCACTAGTAGCATCTGGTTGTTGATCACAAGACTCGTGCGATGCTAAAAAAGTGTTTCAATTGCAGTTTTGTGAAATACACCAATTTCAATACAACCATAAACCACCTAATTCTGGCGCAAAAACCTTTTTTTCAAATTTGGCATGTTTCCATCGAGCAAATTTATTTCCGTAATTCTAATTTGCGCAGTTAAATGTCAATGGAAACTGAGCTAGTGACTCAATTTGCTTAAACACTTCAGTGCAGATGATGATGTACAACACTGATCATCCCAGAACCAAGAACTCAAGTAGTTTCAGTGCCATCATCAAGCAAAGAGTTGTGAAAAGTAGAAGAGAGCAACTCCTGCCTTTTCGTGTTAGGTCAGAACACTTTTTTATGGTCCGTTGTATTCAAAGGAGTGTTTCCACCGCCAGCTGGACTCGTAATGGACGGGTGGGGTTCAACCTACCTTGTTCTACACTTCGTTTTGTCCAAAGGGTCTCGACCCTCTGCTATTGAGGAACGATTGTTTGCTAGAGGCGTGGACTCTGTTGAAGTTTTAAATTAGATCTGACTTTACCCAATTGCGAACGTTTGGCCGTGACGTAGTAATGTGCGAAAGAAGCTATGAAGTTTAGTGGAAATTACATAAGCTGTAAACAATCACCCCGCACTGCAAAGAGAGAACTTTAATTGTTCAATATTTGGAGGCGTGGCCAACAAGTACTGAATGGCTTCGTTCACTTCCTCCAATGTCATTGCCAAACTACAACCCTAGGCAGACCACAACTGAAAAACGGTGCAGAAACTCGACATCATTGTTCTCAGCGTCTTCAGTTCGCTGATTGACCTGGACGAAATTCATTCTGAGAACTCCAGCTTAATGGGACAAATCCCAGATGGAGCACTGAAGGGAAATGAGGATGTAGCAAAAATTGTGAAGGAAGGCAAATGTCAGGCAAGGTTTAACCCAAACGCCCAATCTCACATCGGCAAATCAGTGCCTTGAAGAAGGTCTTCAAGAGCTCTGAAGCCAATGTCCGAGGTGGTCAGTGAATTTTGTGGGTGTCACTGAACATTTTCAACAGGAGAGTAGTGAAAATAATTCACTTACGTTGTCCTTACAGATGCTCTGCTGAACTAAGGGAATTCAGACAAACATTTATGAAAAAAGGAAAAGAACTTCGCCCCTCGAGGGGATTTCCTTAAGCTTAAAATGTGTCTGGAATAATTGCTATGGGAACCAGGAGCCTTTCCATTTGATAAATTTAGCACAACCTCAAAACGTGACACGTAAAAATGATCCATGAAGCAGTCCTGGGCCCTTACAACGAAGGATAAAACCGAGATGGATTGCTTTAAAGTTCCTATTAGAAGTTAAAGATATGACTCATAGTTGTAACCGTCTCTCCCTGAAGAGATCCCTCGTCAGGAGAAATCTTCAAAGTGCAAAATTTTGGATCTCTACATTTATCTACTCCGATCACTTGTGCAGTTTAGTACAAGACTTTTGAATATCACAATTTACACATTTTAACCTGGACATTTGAAAAGAGATGCTAAAATTACTAATAACAGAATGTTAGATAAATTTGTGCTTTTATAACACGACAGCAAAGTAGATGAGATTAATTTAGGAATTTATTTTGTGTCGTTTTCGTTCTTCTCCTTGCCTAATCGGTGTCAGTTCACACTTAGCCAGAGTCAGCGGATTTACAGAGTTTGCCACCCAGCTTCCTAATGCGACTTTAGCTCGAGTTCCACAGGTTTAGTTCAGTCTGACCTCGTTAAGAAAACCTGGACAGGCGAGGCAGCACTCACTGTGCGTGAAAGTCGACCAACACGGGCAGGTCGCTGTTGATGACCCTCTCCGTGAAGTCCTCGTTGTCCTGAACGTTGAAGGAGACCGCCCGGTGGACGGCATGAGAACCGGCGAGCGCTCGAGACGGGGCGAGGAAGGACGCTCGGCTTGCGACAGGATGAAGGGAGGTGGAAAACGAAGACGAGGTGACGGCGGACGACGGGAGGCAGCGGACGTCTTTCACAGAGAGTGCCCAGATTCTGCGTGCTAGGAACCGGTGCGCCATCTAAAACAGAAAAAGCAGAGGATGCATGTTTATTTTTAATAAAGGACAGAAAGGCCGGAGATAAGAATTTTGGCTGAAGTCTATGGCAGCTTCTTCCACTGAAAGCTCTCTTGTGAACTTATTAAAGATATTTCAGACCAAACTACAGACATAGAGTCTGGAGTTGGTCACTCAGAATTAGTAGAAAATAAATTACTACTAATTATTTACTGAAGTTATTTGTACAGTTCCAGTGAAAATATTGGCCCAAACTGATAGCAAACTTGGAGGAAGCTATCTTGAGTTGCTGTCTGAAGCAACCAATCCGATGTCAGGGTCTTGCTCTAGTCCCGCCCGCTTAGTTTGATGGGTGGAGTTGACAGTTTGAATGAATTCATAATGTACTTCAGCACAGTAACATTAAATAAATCAGAAAATTATTAATAATCCAGTTTTCAAATTAAAACCAATACATTTAATTGAGGCACATGTAATTCTATCTATATTCAATAAATTATCCTTGTATTTTCAGTAAAAAAACAAAACAAAAAACAACTATTTATTTATTGCTATTTGGAATCCTCACTCTCCATACGTCTGTGGTGGCAGATGAAAAGATTAAAGCCTAGAAAAGAGATACATAGCAAACACAGCAACATGTTTTATCCGATTTCACGGAAAGGCTTACGAAGTTATCTGAACTCATTCCTAAAAGAAATCAGCAAAACCGGTGGATTTTTTTGTTTAATTGTTAAATTGTACATAAAGCTGTGAAAACACTGTTTTCCACATGCAGAGCATATTCTAAGTATTGCTTTGGTTTATTTGGCTTTTATTCTTAAAAAGGCTGCAGAGTTACATAGTCCAAATCAGGAAGTTCCTCTGTACTTTTTACTTAGTTGGGTAGACATGGCGACGTTACTGGCATCAACGTACCTCAAGGTCTTAAAATGTTGCTATTACAGAACCAACCTGATTTCTGCCACACAGTTTAAAGGTACTTCTACTGAGATTACATGAGAAGCCAATACTGTGATTGAAGTCATGTGCCTTCCCAAACTTTAGCTGCACACTGCTGATTAACTGGCTTAAAGAGGATTAATGCACTTTTCTACAAATTCAAAAAATGAAACACACAAATTCAATTGTAAATATTTCAAAGAGTTGTGGTCTCAATTAAAGAAACGCATTCCAAGTATAATTAATGCAAACCGTTTACAAACTAGAATTAGCAAGTTAGCAGCAGACTGTAGGCTCTACCGGAGCAGATAGCGCTACCAATGAATCAACTAGTAGTTATTTATTAGTTATGTGTATAAACTATAAAACCATTTTAGTTTTTGCTTTGGTAAGCTTTAATGATCAACGCATAATTTAAATCTTTTTTTCGGGCTGGGACTTTACCACGTTAATATTGATTAATCAATTACATAGATTTTAACAAGCAATTTAGCAATTACCATATTGGCTTTATCTTATTATTTTTTTTATTACATACAGAAGTCCCAAGCCCGAACTTTAGCATTGTGTTTCTGGAAGGCCTGTAAAATTTGACACACACACAAAAAAAAAACAAACAACATAAAAACAGTCTGGAAAAGACACAGCAAAGCTATTCAAGGCTAAAAAAAAAAGCATCTCTTAATAGATTTCCACTGGTATTTTTTTAGGTAGTAAAATTGAATGACGTGAACGTTTGTGTGTAATGGGGAATGTCAGAAACCAAATCTCTACTTTCATTTGCTCAAGTGTTTTTGGCACATTTGGTACCCCGTACAATAAAACAGGAAAATGACGTTTTCTGTCCTCAACTGTCCAACTGATTGACCGCAAACAATAATATAATAAATACTACACACTTCAAATTTTAATCATCATTTACAAAAACAATACTGACAAAACATACAACACATGACGGATTTTCTACATGTTGAAATATATTTATTTATAAAACGAAAAGTACAAATCTTGATAAGTGTGTTTAAATTAATTGGCACGGTTTGTTTTCTTCACTCACAGCCATGTTGATCTATTGTAAAACTAAGCTAAACCATCCCGTAAGTTTAATATCTGAGCAACCTCCTCTTCCTCGGTAATAGCAAATCCTTTCACAGGAACTTTGTCCGAGTTTCTGCTTTTGTTCTCACTATAAATCTGTCGGCTGCTCTCTCCTCCATTAATCCACGTTACGTATGACTTTGCCCTTCGTCCTCCGCCTCCTCGCCTCACCGGCTGAACGTCTCCTCTGCTCGTGAACAAGATACAGTCCCCCCCGAAAACAAACACTTAGACAGCCCTGTCCTAAATGTCCCACAGAGCAGTCCAGAACAGAAAGGACACTCCACGCTGTCACAGGCAGCCTTACCTTGCTGTTTGGTAACCGCTGAGCCTGGCCTCGCGGACCAATGAAGTGCTTCCGTTCTGGTGCCGCAGATGAAAAAGAAACAGCGGAGCTTTTTTTTTACTCCTCTTTCGCGGCCTCTGCTCCGTGAGTAGCGCCATCGTCTGGACAAGTTGAGCAGTACACTATTAGAGGATCCCGCGAAGGACTATTATGCCCTCATTTTGACTTTATGTCCAACTTTACTATAACAATAATGCATACTGTCGAATAAAGCAGCGTAGTTTGATGAATAAGAAAAATAATTATCAATACATTTGCATAAATGAAAAAGAAAAAACAAAGCCTACTTATCTATCTCTCTGTGTGTGTGCGTGTGTGTGTGTGTGTGAGACCCTCCAGGGACAACTGGGTATCGAAATTCAAAGTGTTACCTCAACTGGATAGTTGTAACTAACTTTATTATGATCAGATCCTTCTTTTTCTTAGATCTAAAAGTTACTGATTAGAAACTAAATTAAAGATATCTAAAATTTTCGCTAAATTTCATTTGTATTTGTAAAATTCTGACTATTTCAGGCTTCACTTAAAAGAACACAGTCGTGTCAAAGTTTATCTATATAGCGCATTTACAACCTCAACTAACCAAAGTGCATCACGACATTATGTAGATATATGATTAAATAAGAAATAACATAAGTAAGTTTAATTAAAAGTAGAGTAATATTGGGGTTTGCTCAAAAGTCAAACCCTAGGTGAAACTGTCTCGGGACATATGTAGATTCATCTGTGCTGGTCTGTAGTGCTGATTCATTATTCATGGAGGTGGAATGGCACGGAGAACTGGGTGCTGTGTCTTTCATGTTCAGACCACAAACAGGATGAAAGAGAGAAGCGGTGAGAGGGTTGTTTGGAGTTAGAGTGGTGTCATCCAAAGCAAAGGGTGGAAAAGTCCTGCTCAGACACTCTGAATCTGTTTCTGAGCAGAGAGGAACACATGTCAGCTACCAGACAGAGACTGAATTATTAAAAGATAAACTGATAAGGACCAGATAATGAAATAACTTTGAGTTACTTGGAGGCATTATCATTGGTCTAAAAAAACTAAACATCCAAGAATTTGGATTATTGGCACAAATGGATGTCGAATTCAAGATGGATAACAACGCAGAGAATAGATTTGGAGAATCAAGAATTCCTTTCCCCCTGAGACCTCCACCGCTGTTTCGCAGCATCGGACTCTCTGGGCTCTGGGCCAGCCTCCCCCCACACCGGCGACTCCGTTACAGTCTCAACAGATCCAGAACTGTGCTTCCTGCAAATATACACCACGCAGAACCTTCGGATACATGCACCTTTACAGATTTAAAAATGCAAAACTTTGGTCAGACAGAGGAGATCGCATTGAGTTGTGTTGATGTACTTTCAGAGGACGCAGTCAAACCTGAAGAGACCTCTGATCTTTACAAGGCAGCTGCATTCAGGTCAGACTTATGCTCTTTGGTGTCAAAATATTCTCAAACCCAAGTCAAGCAGCAGGACGGAAAATTTTCTTCATGTCTGAGTGTATCTGCGACAGCCAATGGAAAAAACACAGTAAGGCAAGCCCGACTGTTGACTTCGTTTCAGTTGTCAGAGGATCCTGCTGTCAAAGAGGAACAGCAAAGAGGGAAAAAGAAGGTATACGGGACAGGGTCGGCAGGAAAAAAGAAATATGTAGCTCCCATGCCAGATGTGAGGGAAGACAATACCAAACACTGTACCTGGCTACAAAGTCTTGGAATTGCAGATGGCAATGCAAGGAACTCCATCTTCTCACACAACCTTCAGCAGCCATCCGTGGCCAGATGCAGCGCAACAATGACCCAACGAGACCGAGAAAGAACGACAGGTACTAGGAGGGACCGGAGGCCTCACTTTCTGCCCCCCATTAACCAGGTGGAGCCCCACCTACAAATACCTCTCCTGCTTCCCGAAAACTCCCCCCCTTCCTCACCCTCTTCCTATCCTGATGCCCCATTCCATGCTCTACCTGTACCGCAGCTGTGCCCATTTTCATTGAGGAAAAAGTGGCAAGAACCAAGGAAAAACTACTGAGGCACATTTTATTCTCTCATGAATCCACACATCTATTGACTCACGCTTATGCGATACTGGATTCTCTCCGGGTTATCCAAAGACATTCCAAGTTCAGAAGAGATAAACAGTTCCCTAGTGAGTTCTAGGTCCGATTCAGAGGTTCCTCCTAATTCCTCCTTCAAGAATTGGTAACAGACTTCACGATGTCTCAACCAGCTCATCTGACTCCATTAAATGTGGAGATGCCACCTGTTTCTGGGATCTCTCTCTTTCAATCCTCATCTGTCTCTCATGACCACAGGTGAGGATTGGAACATAAATAAAATGATGAATCCAGGGCTTTACTTTTTGGTGCACTCTAGACCAGAGCAATGCCCATATTTCTGCAGACAAGCTCCAGTCCATTTATCCATCTCTTTGCCAGTTGCGCAAGGTTAATTTTCAACGTTTGTTTCCTTGAATGTGCTTTTCTCATGTAATTTGCCTGCTTCTCCAGCAGAGGATGCTGTCCACAGAGCAGAGTAGAGGTCTCTGCTGATGGATCTTGATCAAACTGTGGCGGTTGTGGCCTGTACAGAGAACCGCTGTGTGTCCTGCTGAGGTGGGATCTGTGTGTCAGGACTAGAACACATGGGCCTCAGTCCTTCTCACCGCACCAATCCCACCCCCCCAGCACATGTTTACTCTCAGACTGTTTGTGACTGGGGCCTTTTTTCTCGCACACCTCCCCCTTCTTCTCTGCCAAATAAACATTGCACCGGAAATTGCAGGGATATCTGGGATTTTTGAGGGTTCCCAATGGAAAGGAGGAGAGGGCCCTGGAACAAGGCTGCTCTCTGTGACACCTTGGAGGTGAGGCGAGGGAGAAGTAGCGGGTGTTCGGGGATCCAGATGGCGAGTGAGCCACCCTGACTTGTTTGGTTGTTGGGCACCATCACTAAGATGCATGCCCATTGACAAACTTCTGTAGGTGACCTGGTTTCCCTTGACCCCGTCCTAAAAGCCTACAGTGTCTTGGAAAAGTCTTGCAAAAATATAGGCACATTATTTGATGCTACAGCAACAGACTTTAAAGTATTGAATTAATTCAACAACACAAACAATGCATATATAAAATGAAAGGAAAATTGTTTTGACAGACAAAAGTCGAAAAATGGTGGTGAACCTTGATATTTTGTGGCAAGCATTAGTGGTTTTTGATATGGGCCAAATTCCCCATTAACAAGGGAATCACACAAAGACCAGATTTTAAAAACACATATTATCTTACTATCTGTCAGTTTTGTTCTGAATAGGTCTTCTATTGTTTCTATACATGTGCAGTCAATGAGAAATTGGCAATTGGAGACTACTGTGCCTCATTTTCACTGAAAGGCATGGCATGGGTCGGTGTGTTCTGTATGCTAGTTTCTCTTTTTCCGTTGTAAAAGTGACCCATGCAGCCCACCATTCTTGGGCTCCCTTCAGTTGTAGGTCCAATGGTATGGTACAGTTAGTGTTAGGGTGCAACACAGTCCATTGAGTGTGGTCACTGCTTTGGGACAATCACAAAACAACATTGAGTCACGTTTGTCATCCCACAACTATGACGCAACACTACCCATTTAGGTTTAACCCTAAATGGCTGGGGTTATACCTAAATGGTTTAACCCTAGTTTCAGCTGCCAGTTGGACTGGCAGCGGAAACCCACCTCTGAATACTCCAGACCATGAAAGAGCACAACAAACCGCACTGACCTGTGCCTTACAGCTCAGTGGAAATGAAACACTAGATATTTGCCTCCATTTCAATTGGTTTGGAGACAGAAGAAGAAAATTGTAAGACAACAATCACTATTCTTGACGCAATGCTTGAGGCTGGGGTTTCATATTTTGTCAATTTGCCTTTGCTAAATAACTCCAGCGTCGTCAGATTGGATGGATATCATCTGCCAACATCGGTTTTAGATGCTGACAGATTCTCAGTTGGATTTGGGTCCGGACCTCATCTGAGTCGCTCTAACATAAATGATCATTGATTTAAACCATTCCATTGTAGCTCGCTCTGTATGTTCAGTGCTGTCCAACTATTTTAAGAATTTTAAAACCACGTGTCATTTTCCTCCCATTTCACAATCACACACTACCTTGTGTTGGTATATCAGTATGCCTCTAGCAGCTATAGATGATCAATCTCGTTTCTTGGCTCTGCTCTCGTATTGCTGACATGTTTCTTGGTTGAGTGGGAAGGTGATTTATAATGAGCACTCCCTTATGACTTTGAATGTTTGTCTTTGTCCCGGCTCACAACCCCAATCAACCAACACATCTTTAGTTGATAATACCAGCCTGCAGGTAAAACATAAATCCTGCTGTTGAAGTGACAGCATTAAATAGATTATTCCTCATAACGACTGTCTTCATCTACGTTTATCTCACACGTTCTCTTCCCGCTGTGCCTCGTTTAAGATGCTTCGGCTTCTCTTCTTCTTTCTGGGAAATCGTCACCGGCCCGTAATTTGCTTATTCTGTCTGTTCAGAATAAGCTCCACATTTTCATTTCGGCCGGTTAGGTCAAATTCATGCGCACACAGGTTTGGGGGGGAAATAAACAATCCGTACCAACAAGAATTTCTCATTTTTCACCAATGCTTTTTGGCAAAAACATCTCAAAAGTCACAGGGTGATATGTTGTGTTTACAAGAAGATGGATATGCAGATGTAGATCCAGATGGGAGTGTGGTTTGGAGAGCACAAAATACAGCACATGTTGTGTTTGGCGGGCAGGCTCCTCGTGGATGTGTGTATGGGTGTGTGTGTATGCGTGTGTGTGTGTGTGTGCGTGTGGGGGTGTGCGGGTGTGTGTGTGTGTGTTTGTGTGGAATGATTACACACCTGACAAGTGTGTGGTGGGTTTGGGTGTGTGAAAAGTATTTGCCCCCGTACAGACTGCTTTACTTCCCTCCACGTAATATTTTCAGATAATTAAACAAGTTTCAATACCAGACAAAGAATCAAACAGTTTTCATGGGATGATTTAATTTAAGACGGGAAAATAAACACCCAAATCAGCCTGGACAGTAATTACCCCGCTTTTAGATCTGGATTAGTTGTGATTTACCAGATGCTTTAGCTCAATTTCTCTAGCCACACCCCAAACTGATTACTGTAAGAGCCGAATAATGAAGAAGCCACTTGTAACATCAGACTCACGTAGCGCTTTTCTGTACACTCGAAGACGCTGTACAATGGAGTCAGTCATCCCTATTCACGCTGCAAAAGGTTTTAATGTTCTCCAATCAATGGACGATGTTGGTGACAAGCTCAACCCTAATCTTACCATATCGATGAACCTACAACTGAAGGCGGCCCAGGAATAAACCATACTGGTCTGTTTCTACCTATTCAGTAGAAACAGGCAAAATAACATACCGAACTGCACCAACCCATGCCAAACTGCTCAGTGGAAACAAGTGGCACAAGAGCACATGGCTACTCATCCTAAAGGTCACAAAAGAACCCAGAACATCTAAAGGCCTGCAGGCCTCACTGGCTTTCATTAAGGTCAATATTCGAGATAGTAGCTGAGCCAAAACACTGCTGACCCAAAACAACAAAGGCCCATCTCACATTTACTAAAAAAAAAAAAAAAAAAAAATCTTGGTGATCCCCAAGAATTTTTGGGAAAATATTCACTGAACAGATGAGACAAAAGTACTCATTGGACGATGTGTGTCCCGATATAAGTGGCAAAAACCTGACACAACGGTGCATCATAATCACGGTGGTGGTCGTAAGATGGCCTAGTACTGCTTTGCTGCTTCAGACCTGGAATGACATGCCATAATTGATGGAAACATGAACTCTGCTCTCTACCAGAAGATTTTGAAGAGGAAAGTCCAGCCATAAGTTTCTGACCTTAAGCTAAAAAAAAAAAGAGAGAGAGAAAGAGAGAGAAAAATACAAATTAAGGGACCTCCAAAACTTGCTATGGGATGGCCTTAGACATTTTATTGGTGCTCCAATATCTTCCACAAAAATCACAAAAATTTGCAAAGAAGAATGGGCCAAAATGCCTCCTCAGAGATGTAAAACAAACTCACAGCGATATCATAAACGTCTGAGGGTACAACTAGTCATTCGGTTTAGGGGGAGATTACTTTTCATGTAGGGTTTTAACTGCTTCTTTTCCTTTTTATGACTAATAAATAAAATCATCAGACAAAATCTACATTTTGCATTTATTCTGCATATCTCTGTCTGACTTTAAAGTTTGTTCTGAAGTAGAAAAAATCTGTAAAGGGCCAAGTACTTTTTCAGAGCATTTAACTACCTCCCTCCCTCCTTATCCCTTTTCCAATCCACGTTTCAGTGCTTGGGAAGAGAACAGGAGAGCTCCGGTTTTTGGTCTAAAAATACATTTGGACTTAAACTCCCCCTTCTTCCGTTATTTCTTACTGGCAATCCTTTAACTTTACTCTAACTTGTTTTTTTCCCCACTTCTTTTTTCTGCTCTGGAACGGTTTGTGCATTCCGTTTTGTGTATCAGTGCATGTTGTGCAGACGGACATGCGAATATGTGCGACATATTTTGAAAGTGCATTTAGAAAACGTGTGAGATGGAGTACGAATGCAGTAATTTGTGTATTTTATCAGGACTTTCCTGTCAATGCAAACCCTAGGACACTACAAGATTCTGCAGTTGTTTCCTTATTGCTATTTTTCTGAAATATCCACTCAACCGTACCAGGTCTGTGACTTTAATAGCAAAAACAAACCATAGAAAAAGCTCCCATACCAACCAAGCACTTGGTATGGGAGAACAGTAGAGCAAAATCTGGATGAATGCTTTAAGGGTGGCGATCTTACAATCATCGGTGACTTTATCACAGACAGGAATTAAGTTTGGTGAAATGGTGTATGCAAGTCTGCTTTAGACTAAAAATCGCTGAACATTTGAGGTTCCGCTTATCCACTAAACTAAAACAGAAGAAGAAGAAGACAAAAGGCTTAATTTGAGACAAATTCCTTGTGTTGTGCCAAACAGATTTCCTTTTCCCTGAAACTGTTTTAAAAAAAAAAGTGTCCATAACAATCAACCACATGTGTTTGCGAGCCAAATTCAGGCCACTCTTGAACTGAGGTCAGGCACCCCAGGAACTCCAAGGGCCGCTCGGGAACCCTCAGACTTCAGTGGAGCAAGTCTTTGGGAATGTTGCCTTTATGTGTAGTTTATCCTTCAGAACAATGGGATGAAACAAAATCAGAAGTTGGAGGCATACAAACAGTCTAGTGCTGATTGAGAACACTAAAATGTGGTTTCTTCTGGACAGCGACTAAAGAGCTTAGAAAAAGTCAAACCACGAACCGAGTTATTGGTTTGTTTGTAAGACGAAATGTTGGTTCATTTCTAAATTATGTTTGCATAATTAGGTGCCAAATGTCAGTTGACTTGGTAAACCACAAGAACAAAAGAAACAACTCAATGAAAACCAGTTAATTAACTCTCATAAACCAGAGAAAAGGCCACCAAAATGTTCAAAACTAAACTTCAGAACACCAGTAGCATTCATACTTGTAGATTAACATACCTTAAAATTGGACAGACTTCTTCAATAAATTAGAACATAATTGACCCTGCGTGCTTTTTTTTTTTTTGCGTGCTTTGATGAACTGACGGTTTTACAGGACAAGCCTCTGTCTCCCCGCTGTCCGACCGTGACATTTGCTGCGCTCTTCCCGAGCGTCATGCAAAGACCGCAGGAGCGTTGAAAAGTCCATTTATCTCAGAAACTTCTTCACTTAGTGAAACACTTTATATATAATAATAATTACACAGCTGGATGCTTGAAAGTCTTTATTTCTATTATGATGATTTTTAGCTAACAGTTAAGGAATCAGTTAAAGTTAAAACACTACATCAGACCAATTAAAAAAGAAAAACATTTTTAAAAACAGAAATGTTGGGCTTATTGAAAAGCATGTTTAATACCTGCATAATGGTTTTGATTTTCAAAAGGTGCTTTTAATCTGAAAAACCAGACTCATAGGGACGGATTTCATTGCTCGATATGACATAATAATACAAAGGTGTTGGCTCTTTATAAATACTATTACTGGTAATATCGCCATATCAATCAGCACACATAATCCAAGGTGTACAACAAATGGCACAGTGGACTCAGCTTGATACTATTTAACCATGTAGCGTTAAAAAAAAAAAAACATTAAAGTCACAGGAATGTCTAAGTCATTAGAGGCTAAAGATAAAAAAATTTGTGTTTGCCTCAAACATTTGCACACCTCTCTTTGCACACACGAGTAAATCCTTGTTACGGAAAAGGATTTATCTCATGCATGCACTGCTCTGCACCTTTATCACGGATGTCAAAACCTAAGCCTGTCTTAAGCGCTCGGATTTTCATAAATGGCATAAATCTTCCCGCATTAATCGGATCAGCCACATCAGTTATAACCTGAGCAGAACAGCTTAAGCTGCAGTAAATACACCTTCTGAGTGTGTGTGTGTGTGTGTGTGTGTGTGTGTGTGTGTGTGTGTGTGTGTGTGTGTAGTAGTCTGTCCTGCTTATGTGGAGCTCGTAAAGAGTCGGAGGAGTGTTGCAACAGGTTTGGCCGAGGCTCCCCTAAACAAACAGCCCACACCTGTCTTCCGCTCCTTTCTCAGTATAAACAGAGTTTGTGTTTTTTTTTTTCCCCCCTTTCTCACAGATACACAAGGCTTCTGTTAAACTGCCACGACAACAGGAGCTGACTTGAAACACGAAGCTGAGCTTTCAGCAATGTGAATGGTATTTTTATGTCCTTTGCAGCTCTGGTCTTCCCCACCAGTCACACCCTCGCTCTGTCTCGTTGTTTATCTCCAGTGGCTTGTTTCTAAAAGTTTGGTTTTCCCCACCTGCTGCAACCTGCCCCTTTTCAAGTCGTTCCTATACAACCGTGTGGGTTTATGGAGATAAATAGGGGCCATAAAGTTTGTTCATAAGGGGGAAAAAATTGTTAAACTGCAAAAAGAAAAAAAAGATTTGAAACTGAAAAAAAGTTTGAAATTGAAAAACAAAATTAACTGAAAAAATAATTTAACTGTATAAGGATTTCAAATGGGAAAAAAACAATGTAAAACTGACAAAAATGTTCAGATTAAAGCGGTGTTTTCAGTTTCAGATGTTTTTTATCAGCTTCCAAACATTTATGGTTCAAATCATTTTATTTTTTGGGTTCAGTTTAAAAAAGAAAAAGATTTCAAAATCATTTTAGATCTTTTTTTTTTAATCTTTTTAAGGATCTAAGTTTTTCTTTTTTTCAGTTTAAAAACTTTTCAAGAAGATTTTCTAAAGATTTGACTATTTTCCAGTCTTAACTGGAATATTTTTTTTTTTTTGCCAGTTTCAATTTTTTACTTATTTTTTCATGGCTCCGATTTAGCTCCACACGGGTTCCCAGTGGGATCTTAAAGCAGACGTGTGTCACTTTAACCGTAATGAGCCGTCAGCTCTGGATACACAGGTCAAAGCTCAGGGCAAGAGGCGGCGTCCGTTATTTCCAAGAGAGGAGTATGAATAGCGTCTACTTGCTGTTTGCTGGAAACTCTGCATGTTGGTTTGTGACGTCGAGGATCCAGACAACCAAAGCCGAACCGGCGTGTTGTTTTATGAGTCAATGGAGGTGAAAGTCCTGAAAAACAATCTATCCTTTTGTAAGCCCATATTTATCACTTTGCTTTGTTTGCATGAAGGTGCTGTTGCATCACCTCCATGTCACTGACGGAGAGAGAGAGAGATGGTTTGGTTGGGTAAACCTTGGCTGTTTGATGGATGCAGAAGTTTGCTCTCTGTGTAGGCCTCTGTTTGTGAGAAGACTTATGATGAAATGTTTGCTTCTTCCTTGTAGAAAGTTTCTGCAAATACGCACGTACTGCAGAGTGATGACTGATAACTGGGTACGTTTGTCCAAGTTTTCGGCATGAGAACCGAACTTTTATTCTGTGAACGCTAAAACTCTAGATTTAAAGAATATAGACTTTAGTCGTCCTCTACGAAAACTTAATTGCTACTTGTAATGTGAACTGTCAGTGAGTCAACTGAGGGCTAAAAGCAGGTCCATAGAGATTAAATAGTGTGTATAGGAATAAATTACTAATGAACCATACCGTAGTTGCACATTCTTATTGCCACAGATGTATCTAATAATTGGTTTTAACTTGGTTGAAATGAGGAGAAATTAAGATAATTAACGTGCAAATACATCGGGAAGAAGGGTGTGAAACACCCTTCTACTGTTGCCATGGCATCACCGTCTCGCTTTCTTCTGTTTCCATATTTGTTTAACTCCTGTCTGTCAGAGGATTATAGCAAAATTTGCTTTATACTTTTTATGAGATTCCCCCAAGTGATCAAATATTTATAAACTTTATTAATCAGATTATAGATCAGGCAGTTCTCCTGTTAGTCACACTAACCATGCCAAAGAGATAAACTTCAACATCCTAAACATTAAATATTATTATTGAGTAGGTTTAAGTAAATCATGCTCCATTATCTCCTTCTTACATCTCTGATGGTGTAGCAAAATCCTATTTGATAACTAGCTAAATGAGGCTACTATAACCTTTTTTTATGTCAAAAAATAGCAAATTAGGCTTGAAATGTATACACCGCAAATTTGTGCTGTGTCTAGAAATGTACACAAGTACTACTCAAATTTCACAACCATATCCTGTAATATTGGATCTTAATATCATGCTACAACATGCATGTGCTCTGTCTACGCTAATGAAGAAGCGCTGATTACAGGTCATTCTTTAGGTTACTTCCACAGAAGGGAACCCCACCTGTTTTCTTTTTAATAATCAGTTACATTGAACTTCCATCCTCAGATGACCAGGCGTTCAATGAGAAGAGAAAAACATGAGATGTTGAGGTCAGCACGGCCAGCAAAGTGCTTCATAAATTCAATCCTTTTCTCCCACAAATGGATTGGTAAAAAAATGAGTACAATTTTGTTTAGATGTAAGAATAGAATAAAAAAAGCAATGACCTCAGACAAAGTTTTTGCTGGCCATCAGTTGATTTGAAGTTCGTTATTGTACAGTGAAAAACAACATCCATGAATGGAAAACATGCAAGATAGCGGCCGATCTTTTCATAAACTCCCAGCAAGTTTGATATGAAATCACACTATGTCACGTTGCCATTTGTCTTCTCAGACTCCACATCCCTCTGTTATCATGATAAATGATAACAAACCAAACATGAAGAGGAACAAAACCTCTACAAAACATAGGTTTGCAAAGTCACCTCCAAACAACCTACAAGACTTCTGGGACACATTTTCTTGCACAAATAAAACAAAGTAGACATGTTTGGCTATAATTCCTAGCACCATGTTTGGAAAAACCCAAACATAGTTTATCAGCATAATTTTTTCAGTCATGAGAGTGGGCAGTGGGAGATTTGGGGGGTAATCCGGGATTGTCTTGGAGGCACAAGACTTGAGTATCTTGTAATAATTACTTGTACTGTTGTTTAATAAATTATGAAATGATGGAATCTGTTGTCTGTTTTATGCAAACATGAAGTCATATTCCAATCACTTTGAAACCTATTCTATTATATCTTAACATATAAGAGCCTGGAATTCACTATATCCAAAAATTGTGTTATCTCCTGTACAAAACTCACAAAACACTGTACAAAACACTTTGAATTATTCTGTAGTTGGCTGTTGAACCTGGTGTAATAACCCATCAGATTGCAGATTGTTATATCTGGCATCTGTGCAACATGAACATGTGGTCCCACATGACTCATTTGTTGGCTTGCAGGGTCATTTTTAAAGGCTAATGGAGGATAATAAACTCCCTGGCGGCGGCACAAACGACAGCAGACATCCCTCAGTTTGGTTTCCCAATTTGGATAAACATCAGTTTAGCACACCTCAAATTCCTCTTTACTGAAAGATGTCAGATCATGCAATCTTTGTACTTATGGCAGGGATGAAGGGATCACCCTAATGGCTGAGGATGTACTTTAAAGGGGCGGTTCAGAATCCCCGAAGTGGTATTTCGTGACCAGGCTGGTGAGCCATTTTACAAAAAGACAGGGGGGCTAAAAGTTTGTTGATGATGAAACCTCGTAGAGGCACATCCCATAAGGCTTACAGCTGTAGTTGCGATTCTTCTCCAAAGTATTGACTTGGGTGGGTTGAATACAAATGCAATCCACACTTTTCGGATTTTATTAAAAAGTAAAACAAAAAAAAAAAGCATAATTTCCCTTCCGATTCTCAAAAAGTCGGTCGTGATGATGATGTGTTCAAAGCTCGTAATGCTCTTCTTGCCTATCATCCCAGTTGCTTATAATTGAAATAAAAAAAGTTAATAAAATGTTTTTGAAACCGAAGTTGTTTTAGGATAGTTTGGTGAGTTTATTCAAGATTTATACTAAATTATACAAAGAGATAACCCATCATAGATTAGGTAATAGCAGCTTATGATATTTTAATTAAACTTTAAAAATGTAGAGCTGTCCCTTTAATTGCTCCCACACAGTTTCAGAGTGTGCCTAGCAATGCTTTAAGCATAGGTCAGGTAAAGTGTGTTTTTGGTGAAAATTCGCCTTATTGATAGATTTTTTTTTTTTTTTGTGAAGCCCGCCGCAGCCAAAAACGGGCTCTGGATATTATTATTATAATCATTCTCAACATCTCTATGATAAAATCATGGAAATTTTCTCCCTTCTGGGAACACTCTGTCTGCCTGCCTTTCGTGTTTTTGTTTTCCACGTCTCATTCGTGTCTAGAAGCATTTTTATAAAGTGGACTGAGGGGAAATTCCTCGCTGTTTTTCATGTCCCCCCACCCACCCCTGCTGTCCCTCGCCTCTAGCATTAATGCGGCATGGACCAGCAGCTGTGCATATTTATTTTACTTTTCACAAAGCAGCAGCAGCCGGACAGAGGTACGTCTTTTGGAAAAAAAAAAAAAAAAAAAAAAGGACTTTAAAGCATCAAAAATATTATTCTCGCTCTCACATAAATAAACGGACGCCCCAAAGCCGAGGCCTGCTTTGGAATGTAGTAATTCCGAGTTTTTATGAATGACTGCATTCATGGCTGGCCACGCCCACACCTCGACAAAAAATAAAACACCCAGATTTTCAGAGACGAAGCCTTCGCGGGCTCCGCTCCTTTTACCTTTTAAGGGGAACCGCCGCGTGCTGATTGGTTAAAGGAACCGAGTGGGCGTGGTTACCCAGAGACGCACGGGAACGATATAAAAACAAGACTCAGAACGTGAAAAGACATCAAAACTCACAAGTGATGGAGGATACCTGAGGATGAATCTGGAATTTGGATATTATCGATGCGGGCAGAGGCTGGATGTGGGATTAAATCTTTGTGACGTAAAGTGTTTTTAAGATCAACTTGTCGTCTATGAGCATCACCTGACTGACAGCATGGGGATTCAGTTGCTGTTTGCCGCGTTGGGAGTGGCGATAGTCGCGATGGTGAGTAGTTGTAGATTGTTTTTTTTTGTTTGTCTTTATTTCTGTTGCTGTTTTGCATGGTGGAGACCCTCGGTGCTGAGGATGTGTCTGCAGTAGCTGCTGTCTCCTGCCTCAGCTTCCGGATGGCTCGTGCAGTCAGCGCGTTACGGCAAAATTGCAAAGAAAAAGAAAGAAAGACATTAGTAAAATATATGGTTTATTTACTTTTGCATCACCGTAGCGCTGCAAAATTCTGTAGGTCCACGAACGTTTTTTCTTAGCCAGTCAAAATCTAAGTTTGAGGGATTTTTTTTAAGCTCCAAATTTAACCGTAACACAGGAGAAAGTCAGGCTTGTATAGCTCATCAGATCAGCCCTATCAAAATCACAAAATCTTACTAAGTATTTCTGGACTGGTTTCTGTTGCAAATATCTTAGTACTCTTGCAACAAAACAAAACTCATTTACAAGCTTTACAGCAAGAAACAGGAGCTTGTTTGGAGTTAATAATTCATTAACATTGATGAAAAACTATTGGTTTCACTCACAGATTATTTCACTTGTAACAAGACATTTTCCCCATGTTTGTACGAGAAATTTGACCAGAAACTAGTTAGTAAGATTCTGTGTTTTTGTAGTGTAACCACCTTTTCCAGATGTGTGTTTTCTTTATTTTAAGCATCTCATTTTGAATTACCTAATAAAACTTTAAAGTATTCCACGGTGTTGCTTTATATGCTTTATTTGTCATGGTGTCTGTGCAGGGCCAGCCCAAACTTTGTTAGGGCCTCGGGCCCAATTCATACCACGCACTCCCGCACCACCTCGAAGGGGTGGGATATAACTTTTGTCTTCTGTTCCTGCCTACTAAGATTTTTGTGCCAGCCTGTTTCCAAGCAAGCTACCGCTTTGAATTTTTGGGGCCAATTTACAACTAGCCCGCCATCCATTTGTCACCAAAGCAACATTAAAATAATCTTATCATTTGTGATATGGGGCGACTGTGGCTCTGTGGGAAGAGTAGTTGTCTTGTGATCGGAAGGTTGTAGGTGCAATTCCAGCTTCCTCCTGCCCCATATCGATGTGCCCTTGGGCAAGGCACTTAACCCCAAATTGCGTATCGGTGTATGAATGTGTGAGCGAATGGGTGAATGACTATAGTGTAAAGCGCTTTGAGTGGTCAGAAATGATCGGAAAAAGCGCTATATAAGTTCAGTCCATTTACCAAAGTCAATTTAACACTAATTAGTTTAATGTGCGGCAATCAGATCAGCCACTTCCAATTATTTATTAAAGTAAATGAAAGTTTTAGATATCTCAAAAATATGACAGTGTGTATTAACTGCAGAGATGAGTATTTATTTAGTTTTGCAGTTTGCGTGTTCAACATTTCAATAAAATTAGTCGAGTCGGGAAGAAGGGAGTAAGTTTAATTTAGGAAATTTGAGTTACACTATGCAAAAAATGCAATGCCGATGTCTTTATTTGTTGCCTTAAATTGTAATTGTAAACACAACTGCTACTCAGACACAAGAGCGGATATGCACTTTAGGCATATGGGTGCCACTAGAAGGGGCGCCAAAACAAAATGATGGAATAATTATTTCTAGTCAGCATTTTCTCTATATAACATTTGGTGTTTATAATTTGTCTGCATACACCTATGAAAGTACCACCCTGCACCAAATACTGCTACATCATGAAGATTTTCTTTAATGTATTTAAAACTATGGGTCAGTCAAATAGTTTAGATATTTTCTTAAAAATATAAATCATAGAAATTTACAGTTTGAAGAGAGTTAAAAAAAAGAAGACCATGCGAGAAAAGTATGAGAAGAAAACCTTGTGACAAAAATTCCAGAACTCTTGGGGGCCCCCTGCTGGTTCGAAGCCCCTAAGCAGGTTTAGTTTGTTTTTATGTTAAGTCAGCTCTGGATCTGTGTGAAGGTTCATACAATTTGAAATAAATAAATAAATAAAACGATTTGCACACTCTAGAGTAATACTATCCGACAGTACTACCAGCAGAGATAAAAATAAACCTGAAGTTAAAGTCCTGTTGCTGTACAACATTTATTACCTCGGAAAATTTTTCGTGTCAATTTTACACTAAAATCAGTGTACAATTCACGCTAAAAGTTGTCTGCCCTGTTAATGTAAAAAAATTTGAACCATAAGAGTGCGAAAGTGTCCTTCTGGCTGATGTTGACTGACAGCCTCCCCTGGAACTGCAACACTAACTGGAAGTTGTTTGTGTGGCTTGTGCATGTGTTTTTTTTTTTTTTTCTGTGCATGTACACCGTGAGGTTTGGAAACAGAAAAAAAATGAAGGAGCGGTGAGGTGGAGGGGTGGGAGTTGGAGAACATCCCTTTCATCCCCTCGAGCTGGGTGAATGCCAAGCGGAAGGCGACAGAGGGTTACAGGCTACAGATACCCCTGTGGGGCTTGCGACAGTGCTGACTATTCATGCCCGTGTTTAAGCCACACACACTCTCAGGAATTTCTGTGATCTGAGTAACATGAGTTGAGCCTATTTCTCCTGTGGTCTCGTTGGTCCATCACTATGCGTAAAATGAAATGCGTTCCTCCGTCTTGTAGGTGACTGCTGACTGTCCGGTAGTGTGCGAGTGCCCCGCGGTGCACCCGTCCTGCCCCCCTGGAATCAGTTCGATCCCCGACGGTTGTGGCTGCTGCAAGGTGTGCGCAGCGCAACTCAACCAAGACTGCCACGAGGGACAGCCGTGCGACCACCATAAAGGACTGGAGTGCAACTACGGCAACGATGTGGGTCGCACCCATGGCATCTGCAGGGGTACGTACGTATACCACCGAGGCGGCAGGAAGGCGTTTGGGAAGCTTTTTTGGGCTTAGATTTTGACATAAGTAGGGGTTGACTGAGGCAACGTGTAACTTCAGGGAGGAAAATCTGACTCTCGAGCCAGGCGGGCTGGGGTCTCTCTTTGATAGGGTCTCGAGGTTTGAAGACTGTGCCACGTTTCAAAAAAAACAGAGGCCCTTCATGAGCTGTGACTGAAACCTTGCCAACTCTGGGATTTATATAAGTACTTCAGTGTGTACACAAACACCCCCATGAGACACACAAACAAGCACGCACAAACTGGTATTTATAAATGTGTGTTTACTGGGGGTCTGTGGGGGGGATTATTCTATCTGGGGTGTGTATGGGGAGTCCCACTGAGGGGGGTTAAATGCCAGAACATTATAAACAAGCCTAAACAGCTTCCTGGTCTAAGAATAGGGCTCGTTTCATAAATTTGGAAATGGTGTCTTTCAATCTGCTTCTTGTATGCCTACATTCAGACTCCTTTCAACTATTTTACATTTTCTCATGGTACAACCGCAAACCTCAGTGTATTTTATTGGGATTTTATGTGAAAGTAGTGCATAATTGTAAAGTGAAAGAAAAAGGACATGTGGTTTTCAAGAGTTTTTTTTTTTTTTTTTTACAAATAAAAGTCTGAAAAAGGAAGGCCAAGAAATTCAGCAGTCTGAAACTTGCAGTTTTAAGCAGCAAAGGGGATGCTGATGGACTGAGCTGATTGGATGATGGATGGGTCTAAATGTGAGGGGTTCATAGAACAAAACCTGTATTGCTCTATGAAAACAAAACTGATAAAAACATAAACTAATTTAGGGAAACTAGTGGTTATCTTAAAGTACTGAATAAAAGTGTTGTACCATGAAATAGGAGAGAAAGGGCAGGACTGCATACAAGGTATTTCATCCCGGTCAAAAGTTTATTCAAACCAATGTCGAGAAACAGATGTGGCAAAACACCCTCCCTGCTTTGGCTCTTGATGTTGCAGAAAGTACCTCTTTAAAAGAGGCAAAGACTCTGTCTAATCACAGGCTGGAAAGCGCAAAGATTTCTTGAACAGGACATAACTCTCCTGTGTCAAAGTGGGCAGCAGTACAAATGTTCCTCAGTGATGAAAATTTGCTTGGGTTTTTTTAATTGGTTTGCCTGTTACAGATTCCCTTCATCAGCTAATCAGAGCGAGTTTTCTAACGGAGCATTGCAACTCTGGTATGACGTTTCGAACAGGCCTGTCCTTAAAAGATAAAATATTATAACAAGTATCAATTCATTGTCCCTACCTTCTTAACAGTAGATGACCAAAGGTATCTGTTTTTATGTCTATTCAGGTCAACCAAGCCATTTATTGAGCATATAAAATGTTAAAATTAGGCCTTATAGTTCCCTTCCAAATTTAGCCAAAACATACTGGTTGAAAATCAGACTTGCTTGGGCTATTTTATCCCTTCCAAAATACTTTCATCCATATTTGGACATCAGTGGATGTCAACAACCTTTCACCATAAGGTGCTACAAATTCACATTTTGAAAGGCAACATCGTCTTATCAACCTGTGGAGGTGCATGCTCAATCCCGTTCAGGATTACGGAGGGATGAAACAGAGGCAGAACTGCTAGAGTAATATAAGGGCTGGTGAATAACTTAATATGAATGTTTTTAGGACAGTGAGAGGAAACCAGAGTACATGGCAATAATACAGGAATAATGTGTAACAGCACAAAGATTCTACATATAGGGCAATCAATGTGTGGTTCACCTAGATTTGGGCAATGGATCTTCTGGCAGTAGCAGTAGTTCTGTCAATTTACAAGCTTATCTGTCTTCTTGTCTCTTTTCAGCAAAAGTAGATGGTCGTTCCTGCGAATACAATGGCCGAATTTATCAAAATGGTGAAAACTTCCATGCAGGGTGCAAGCACCAGTGTACCTGCATTGACGGAGCCGTAGGCTGCATGTCCCTTTGCCCCAGCCATGTGCCTCTGGCTTCTCCTTCCTGCCCAGCTCCCAAGCTAGTGAAGGTGCCAGGCCAATGCTGTCTCAGCATCGACTGCCATAAGGGAACCACTGTTGTGCCCCCGGCGCACCGCCGACCCCCACCTCCTGCTCACCTACCATACCCTTTTATCCCCTACTCGATCTATCCGTTCTCCAAGCCTTATGCAAAACCTTACCGGAAGCTGTATCCTTACAAACCAAAAAAGGAGAAAGACATCTTGGGCAATGAACTCTTAGAAGTGAACCGCAAATGGGACAAACCACATGGACATAAGGACCTGACGGGTAAGACATTGCATCACACCATCACCTCGGAGTGGCATCTGCTTCCACTACTCAGTCCTGCATCATGTTTATGTTTTTAGCCATTTTGGCCTCTTGACGCACAGACTGCGTCAATGTGGGCCTTTAACACTGCATCTGTACTGGTGTGTTAGTGTTTATGTGAGGGTTGTTTTCCACTGGCCCCTTGCACACCAGAGGTGCTCTCCCCCTCTCATACAGCACATACCTCTGTCACACAGCTTTCCCCTCTCTGTAATCACCTTCTGTATGTGTCAGTGTTGCCTGTTCCATGAATAAGGCTACTGTACCTTTCAACCACGAATTTCTGCTTTCCCCTACTTCTCTTGATGGCCACTTTGTCCCACTATAATTTGTTGCTTATCCCACCACTCTTTCTGTGTCAAAATGTCGCAGTACCCATTGTTCGATTGTATTCACTTGACTTCTCTTCCATTTTTTCTAGTCTGGAGTAAGACGGGAGGTCAATGTGTGGTTCAGACCACCTCCTGGTCACAATGTTCCCGGACCTGTGGGATGGGGGTTTCCTCTCGCGTTACCAACGACAATGCCCGGTGTAAACTGGTCAAGGAGACACGCTTGTGCAACATTCGGCCCTGTAGCTCTATGTCTATCCCTGTGAAGGTGAGGAATGTATTTGGAGTCTCCTCTTAAAAGTCATCAAAGGTTATGTCTAGATTAAAGAAGCAGCTGCTCTTATGGGATCATTAGTGTTAGTTTTATTGCCCATGTACTGTTCATTACCTTTAAAATTCGAGAGAAGACCATTTCATGTAGGCCTGGGATATAAGACACATGGTCTAGATATTTTCTCTTTTCCCACATCTTTCCTTCTTTCAAGAGTCTTAGTGAAAGGAGGATACTTTAATAGTCTATCACAAGGCAACACAGTGATATACAAGACACGCAACGTGCACATGCCAAATCTAGGGGTATTTTACAGGGACAAATTGATTTCAGGTGGTGCAAGGAAACAAGAGTGTCCTAAATAAAATCACTCCTCACAGAGAGACCATACAAAAGATTCCTTGGACTTTATTTTCATCAGTCATTTCACCTGATTTTGTTGTCCGTTTTAATTAAGATGGGCTGGTTTCTAAAGATATAAAACTTAGAACTTCTCTGTACTAAAACACATGCATATCAACTGCTTTGTGAAATCTCTTGAGTTCTGGAACTGACTGACAGCTGACTTTGTAATTTGGAGCTTGCAGTTTCGCCCACTGTGTTGCTCTCTCGCGCTTTGTACACAGCACTATCCGGACCATTCCGTCTCCGGCAACAACCCACTTCTCAGCCTGATAGGCTGCTGCGCACCTGTTTTCACAGAACCCTCCATGCTTTTGTCGAGCTGCCATGGGAGTTATTGTGCCAGTGTTGACCCTTAACCATTGCTGGCATGCTAATCTCTCTTGACAATAAGCTGTTGTTCTGACCTTGATTTTTTGTTTTTGCACATCTCTGCAGTTAACTGCCTTAACCTTGTTTTTCATGTTTGCAGTGATGACTAATGAGTGGTATAACTCCAAACAATTATGAATCTTTTATCTCCTTTTCTGGTATAAATGCTAACAATAAAAGATAGCTTCCTTTGGTAGGACTCTTAAAATAATCCAATCTGTCAAGATTATCACATTTCTCAAAAATTAGACCAATGCCACAATTAGGGTTGTTTTCATACCTGACGGTCCAGTAGACTCGATTTGATTGAGGACCAAAATTGCAACATTTGCTACATTTTCAGCTG
Source organism: Girardinus metallicus (assembly GCA_903067095.1). Taxonomy (NCBI): domain Eukaryota; kingdom Metazoa; phylum Chordata; class Actinopteri; order Cyprinodontiformes; family Poeciliidae; genus Girardinus; species Girardinus metallicus. The sequence goes on from CAEGAE010000385.1 coordinate 89,792, forward strand.
CTGTGATTCTCTTTCACATTGATCTGTGTCAAACAAACAAACCAAATCCTCGTTTACTCCCTTTCCTGTGGTGGTGCTGCACCAAGAACTACTAAAGAAAGCAACACAAAAACCACAGAAGAAGACATGAGTACAACTTCCTCTGCAAAATGTAAACAAAAATGGAGTAGCGTCAGATTTTAGCAGGTGCAGGATTTCTCTTTTGTCTTTGGTAAAAGACCACTAGCCACTTGTCCCTCTAGCGCTAGACACAACTGTTTGTTTTGGTTGTATTGACCCACAATGCCCTCCCCTTGGCATCCACATATGCATTCAAACTATCTTAGAATTCACTTTTAATAAACTGGCACCTCGGTTTTTAGGCAGACCAGAGTTTGCTTTTTTGGTCGATTGCACATTCACACCTCCTCAAACAAACTGGACTTTCTAAGCAAATGAACTAGAGTTTGATTAAAGCAGATTATACACAGCTGGTGTGAATGCATCCTAAAGTGGCTTTGGATCAGTAGGAAGTGTAACATTCTGATAATCTACCAGGCTTAGGCTTCTTGCTAGCAAAATGACTCTTAGCGTAAAAGAGTTTTGAGTGGTCGGTATGACCAGACTAGTTCTAAATAAGTTCTGTCCACATAGTATAACTTTTGCTTTGATATTAAAGTCATTACTAAATGACTTTGGCTAGTTTCTGACTTACTGCAAAGCACTGCATTGATGCTAAAAAAATTTTTAAGGCTGCCGTTGCATTGAACTACCACAAATGTCATGTTTATGTCCATCCTGGCTTTTCTTGTTTGTGTTCAGTATTTACTTTATTCCCACTGGCATAAGGTTTACTTTTTATTCTTTGCAAAAAAAAAGTTCTAATGTGTACCAGTGTCAGGAGAATTGTGCTTCACTGAATATCAAATAACTAATTTCATGGACATAGAATCTCAGTCTTGCTAATCTTTTGCTTTGAAAGGTATCTAACTTACTCCTCTTTCCCAACCCACAGAAAGGAAGGAAGTGCTCGCGTACACACAAGGCCCCAGAGCCGCATCGCTTGTCCTACGCCGGCTGCAGGAGTACTCGCTTGTACAGGCCCAACTACTGCGGGGTGTGCAGGGACGGCCGCTGCTGCTCGCCTCGTCGCATGCGCACAGCCAGCGTGGCCTTCGCCTGCCCCGACGGGGACCTTTTCAATAGATCCGTCATGTTCATCCAGTCCTGCAAGTGCAGCGATGAGTGCAACCATCTGAACGAGGCAGCGATGCCCCCACAACTCTGGCTCTACGGAGACGTTCACAAATTCAAGGACTAGTTGTTGTTGCCCCCGCCTCGCCTGCATTCCTCCATAAAAGCGTAAATTGCCAACCATTAGTGATACTTTTTATAGAGCAGCTGTTCCTAGTGTAGCTATTGAATAGATGCAGGCAATGATCACAGATGAGGAAATTTTTTCTGGAGAATTTTCTGCCTTTCCCGGAATGTTCCATGAACTGTGGCACTTCAGCCAAGGAGAAAGGAGCAAGCGTGGGGACAAACTCTTAAGGATGGCCATCATTTCTTGCTACTCTAGATGTTGCTAACTGATAGAAAACTGGTTTTATGTTTGATATGACAGGAAATCTGAAACAAGGACTTTAGTGGAAGACTTGACAAGACTTTAATGGCAATTGCAAAAGGTTGCGGTTTGTCTCGCAATGGTATTTATTCCTTGATATTTATTCAAGAGACAGACATGTTGAAACTTTAGCATGCCACTGGGATAAAAGATTTTTTCTCGGAGTCTCTCTGTGGCTGAAATCCACGGACAGGGAGAGGCAGACTGGTCCATGACGGTCCGAAAACAGCATCCAAAGACCGATGACCAAGAATGCCAGGGGGAGAAGAGCAAAAAAAGACAAGCTAAACCTGATGGGTTTAGGATTCGTACACACTGCAAGGAAATATGTCAAAGGTTGTTTATACAGCTGGACTCATCTCCTGCCTTTGCCTTCACAAGAAATTGAGACATTTAGCAAGCACCAGAAGAACAAGCCTGGGATTCTGGCGTCGAGCAGTCGACCACCTAATTCTGTGCAAATTACAATCTTTGAGGGGAAAATCAGCCCCTCTCTGGTTTTTGCTATAAAAATAAAATCTAAAAGCTGCGTGTGTGATGAGGTAAACATGCAATTTGTGGAACCGCGCTACTGCCTAATCTGGTCTGTAATTGAGCAGCACGCAATGTGACTGAAACAAAACAAGAAGCCGTGTCTTTTCATGTTAAAGAGGTGTCTGTTTCCTAAATCTGCTGACTTCGCAGTCGGGTCAGAAATAAGTTTTCCGCTGGGTGCAAAACCTTGGAACTGTAAGGACTCTCAAAGAGAGACTGATTCTAGGTAGGCACTGTGTATTCTTCGATTTATATACGACTGGGAAACAAAAGCATCACCCTTAACTATTGCTTGGATTAGTTTGTGCACCTTATGTCGACTTTTATACAGTGTCTCAGTGTCAAGTGTGAATACTAGGCAGATATGTCCAAGTCATTCTCTTGTACCACTGCAGGTGTTGTATTTTTTTATTTTTTTTTTATCCTTGCTACCTGCCCATGTAGATGCTGTGGTTTTGTCATTTTGACTAGTTCCAAGGGACACTGTAGAGCAGCTATGTACAGACGAATTTGTAACTTTGTTGTTCTACCTGCTGTATAAGGGCCCGTTATTCTGTTGAGTTAGTTCATGTGTAGTTTAAACACTGAACTCTGAGGTTCCTGATGAGAATACCATACCAATTTGAGAGCATTTCAAAAAATGTCTTAAGTAATACTGTTTTTTATATCATGGAAGGAGGGTTTACCCAAAGATTGGTTTTGAAGTGATAACTTTTAAAAAAATTTTACAAATAAAGAAACTTTTACCCTTACTGTGTTGAAGTTTTAAATAAAAACACAGCCGTTAGCCATTGAAGCAATATAATTAATTTTCTCTTTACAATTCTGTCAAGGCTGAAGTTATCCCTGTTGTGGTGCACCTTTTTTCTACCACACTTTTTCCTTCCACTTAACTTTCCATGGCTATGCTTGTCTGTAGCACTCTTTCCCATAACTGTGTCCTGACATAGAATCCTTTTAGAGGCTCACCTTGGCAGGTGTTTCCAATATTTTTTCCCACGATGTTTCTTAATACTTTTTGAGACATGCACTCTTGGCTTTTTATTATCCTTAACCAAAATCACCCAATTTACATCCCAAAGGCATGAAATATTTCACTCCATGTAAAATTCTAGGTCGCCTTTTCCTTTTGAACCTTTTCTGAGCTGTAATTTTAAGTTAAATACAAGCTACAGCACGATACGGCCCATAATTTCAGTATTGCGTTCACACGCTATTCTGGTTGGTGTACCAGCATCAACGTAAAAAAAGGTGTCAAACTAATTATAAACAATAAATAAAAAAGGAGCTTTAATTTCCGGATAATGTAAGAAAAGTGGTCTTCTATTTCCATGATACTAGCAAGAGTGACTTCACTCAATGGTGTCAAGGTAAATACACTACATTGATAATAGCTAAACCGCCTAGCTTAGCTATTGTTCTGCACTGTTGGCCGAAATGTTTTTTTTTTGTTTGTTTGTTTTCCTAAAATACAGATTTAAGTATTTCAGTGTGTTGTGAAAACTACAAATACCATTATCTTTTAATAAGATAACTTCTTTAAAGAGGTAGTATCAAGTAAAATCTACTGTTTTGACCCCTACGCCATGTTACGTCATCCCCTCACCAAAAACATACCTGGAGCGTCGCCGTGAATCTCTCGTACATGTTTGAGAAATCCTTAAATCTCCCATGGCAACCATGCAGGTATGCTAAACACCTCGGTGGACGTGGCACCGTTTCCAAGCTTCCGCCTCACAAGACGGAGAACCAATTTCCTAAGGCAAGTTACTGAAGTTACTTGATTGTGCTGTAAAATTATATGTGGCTGGAAAAGAAATACTGCCCCTTTAAAATCTACAAAAAGAAAGCAATTCAATTCAAAACATTAATTGTAAAAATAAATATTGCAATTCATATTATCCCAGATGGGCTGCACAGTGGCGCAGTTGGTAGAGCTGTTGCCTTGCAGAAGGTTCTGGGTTCGATTCCCGGCCCCGGTCTTTCTGCACGGAGTTTGCATGTTCTCCCTGTGCATGCGTGGGTTCTCTCCGGGTTCTCCGGCTTCCTCCCACAGTCCAAAAACATGACTGTCAGGTTGATTGGCCTCTCCAAATTGTCCCTAGGTGTGAGTGTGTGAGTGCATGGTTGTTTGTCCTGTGTGTCTCTGTGTTGCCCTGCGACAGACTGGTGACCTGTCCAGGGTGTACCCCGCCTCTCACCCGGAACGTAGCTGGAGATAGGCACCAGCAACCCTCCCGACTCCGTTAAGGGACTAAGGGTGAACAGAAAATGGATGGATGGACAAAGACCCAATGCATGGAACTAAACAGCTCAGGCCTAAATCCAATAAGAAATTTGTGAAGTTACCTGAAGAAGGTTGTGCACGCGAGACAACCTTACACTCTGACAGATTTTTGTACAGAAAGTGGACAAATATAGTGAAG
>CAEGAE010000387.1:0-15206 GCA_903067095.1 Girardinus metallicus
AAGGAAGGAAGGAAGGAAAGAAGGAGAGAAGGAGAGAAGAAAGGAAGGAAGGAAGGAGAGAAGGAAGGAAGGAAGGAGAGAAGGAAGGAAGGAAGGAAGGAAGGAAAGAAGGAGAGAAGGAGAGAAGAAAGGAAGGAAGGAAGGAGAGAAGGAAGGAAGGAAGGAAGGAAGGAAGGAAGGAAGGAAGGAGAGAAGGAAGGAAGGAAGGAAGGAAGGAAGGAAGGAAGGAAGGAAGGAGAGAAGGAAGGAAGGAAGGAAGGAAGGGATGAGCCACCCGTGCAGCTGACCTTTGACCTCCAGCCTGGCTTCGCACTGCTTGGTGCCGTACTCGTTGATGATGCGACACGTATAAACTCCGGAGTCGGATTTGGCCGCAGACCTGATGGTCATCTCGAAGGCGCCGTCCGCCGCCTCCCGAACGACGTGACGGGCGTCCGACTTCACCGTCACTCTGTCCCTCAGCCTGAAAACAAAAAGAAAACATTTAAATCCAGAAGTCGTCCTGCTGAATGACAGAAGGAGATTTGTCACATTTTCCTCTGTTTTGGTTTGACAGACTTGTGGTGGGCGGCGTTCCCTCATCGCTCTTTATTTTCTGCTATTGTGGCTTTAAAACACGATGAACTCTCCGGCCCACATGAGTGATTCAGCCTGTTCTGATGATTTAGGGGACAGAGCTGATGTTATGAGTTAAAAATAATGCAGCGCTAAACGTTACGCAACGCTGAAATAAAAAAAAAAAGCAGAACAACACGTCTCTTTGTCTATGGAGATAAACTGGGGCCATAAAGTTTATAAAAATAAAATTTAAGTTGAGGCATTATTTTGAAATTGAAAAATAATTCTGAAACTAAAAAAAGTCTGAAACTCGAAAAAAAATTGCAAGTGTAAAAAAAAAATTGAAACTGAAAAACTGTTTTGAAACTTAAGATTTGAAATTGGAAAAAAAGATTTTAAAGTGAAAAAAATTGTTCAAAACTACTTTTCGTTTTCGTTTTTTTATTTCTATTCCGTTGTGGCTGTGGGAGTCACATCAGTTATGAACTGATGCACTGATGGAGCTGCTGAGCCCAGAAAACTTCCTCAACCTGGTTTGAACTCATGTAAATCTGCTTCAGTTTGATGAAACGTAAGGTGGCGTCCTGAAGGAGCGTACCAGTAGAGCATGGGCTTCGGTTGGCCTGTAACCCGAACAGACATGGTGACCTCCTGGCCTTCCGTGACAGATTGGTCGGCCATTGTTGCCTGTTATAAATGTAACAAAAAATGAATAAAATACAATGTTTACTACGCATTCCCATGCTCTAAAATGGTAAAAAAAAGAAAAACATTAAAATTCAAAGTAAATTAGCTTCAGTTTGTCTGACCAGAAAAGCAGGAGGTTCCCTGAATCTTGCGTCAATAGTTCGCCTCGGCTCTTGAGCTCCGAAGTCCGCGGCTTCCTCCAAAGGACTTAAATACTCTTCGTCAGAAGTTATCGGGCTGCTGATTTCCATCGGCACACCCAAACCTCCTTTTAGCTCCTGCGCAGAGTCTGAGATCAGCAAAGTTGTGTTAAATTTCCAGCCACCAACACCCTCAGCACCACTCCCCGGTTAATTCTGGGTAAAATGAGCGGTTGCTTTGGCGATTCCCGCCTTTTTTACAACTCATTGGGAGTGGCTGCAAATAACACCAATCTGTTTAAAAGAGTAAAAATTCAGCTTCACATAAGCGGTTCCTCAGTGGAAACTATGATTTGTACTAAAAGACAGTCTTCACTTATATGCTATATGTAGCATTGCTAAAAAAAGTCAAAGATTGCTGTTTCCAGTGTTGGACAGTGCTAACTAGAAAGCTAGCTGTGCTAATCCTGAAGCACTAATCTTACACATTAGCTCTGCTAGGGCTAAAGGACAATACCTACACCACGTTGAGCAGAAGCTAATGCTGAAGCGCTAATTACCACCATGACAATCGCCATGTGTTAATGACACACCATGTCATTATAGCGCCCCCCACAGGGCCTAATTTGTTGTTGTGCACATATCTGCATGATTCAGGAAGTTTCAGTTTTACAGTTGTTGTGTTTTGCTAATTGACCACGGTAAGGCTTTGGTCAGAAAACATGCAGGACATTTGTAGATTTTAAGCTGTTTACTGCAGAACCAGCAATGCATTGTGGGTCAGGATAAAAGTAATTTGCTGCATCACATGTTGAGAACCTGAGGAGTACCAACAAGAATTCATGTGAATTTGTTTAATTAATTGACGTAAATTTGTTTATGTAAGTGTGTTTTTCTGTATACCTCATTCGTTTGTTTGTTGTATACTTGCCATTTGCTCAATAAAGTTTTTTGTTTTTTTTTAAAAAAGGGAACGTCAGGGGAGGAACTGCTTTGTAAAAAGTTTCAAAATAAGAGCATGAATATTGAAATGTAAAATCCCTAACAGTTAATAACCAAAACTTCAAAACATTCAACTGAAAGTTTACAAAACAGTAAATTAACGCTTTAGTTTTTATCCAGGTCAGTGAGCTGAATGTGCTAAATGTTTTCAAAGCTAAAGTGCTAAACGAAAAGTTAGCTCCTCTATTAGCGGACAGCCACCACTGTTGTTTTCTAACAGACTTGTTTCTTTTGAGCTATCCAAAACTGACTTAAATATCAGGATTTCTGCTTCTCATTTTGCCTCAGTAAACATTGATTATTTAGTTTTTTGCACAGCTCAGCGAGAACACAGCCGTTGAAATGGTTTGCAAATTACCCATACCTCTCCTGCGCCCGCTAATAATTACCATCTGAAATGGAAAACTGTGCTGCATCCAAACAATAGTGTATTCGCAGTGAGCACAGCCACTGACGCTCGCTGGGAAATTTATAGGTTCAGTTTCCCCTCGTCGTTTCTATGGAAACTATAAGTGTGGTTATTGAGCTGGAGTATATGGCGCACACACAGACACAGACATGCACACTCATTTTGTTTAGGGAGATAACGGCGAGGGAGCCGCGGAGAAACTCAGCGTGGGAAGAGAAAGTATAGAACAATGGATTTTCATAAAGTCAGCAGCACCGACTGAAAACAAACGTTTTGTACACTGACCTGATTTAAATCTATCGACAGCCTGGGTACATGAAACATGAAAAATGTTCTACAAAGTAATCTGTTGCAAATTAAAGAGGTTAAGTAGCTCCTTCAGGGTTCAGACTGTGTACCAGTGATGTTCAATGTGAAACTGCAAAATGAACAGCAGACCAACACCAGACTGGAAGAAAATGAGGCTTAAAACCAAAAACATTGGATTGGTTCAAGTAAATAACTTATACCAATTTAAACTGACATCAAAAACACATCTAAATGTAAATAAACGAAGGGAATTTTGTATAATATCAAGTCCTGTCACTGTGACGAGTTCCTATTCTGAACAGTGTCTGTATATTAGGATCAATGGTGTGCAATTCTAAGTTTCCCCAATTAATCATATTATTACCAACATAATTAATCATAAACTTAGGAATACTGTATGCAAATGTGCAAAGTGTAAAAAATAAAGAATAAAGTCATATTACAAAAATAGAGTTGTACAAGAATAACATCATAATAATATGAGAATAAAGTCATACAAAAATACAGTCATAATGGTAGGAGAATAAAAATTAAACAAAAATAAAGTCGTAATAATATGAGAATAGTCGTACAAGAACAAAATTGTAATATTACAAGAATACAGTCGTAATAATGGCACAAAAAGTTGCAATAAGATGAGAATAAAGTCGTAATAACGCAAGAACAGGTAGCCAAGTCAAATCTTAATGACGCTACTGAAGATTTTTTCCCATTAAAACGACTTTTTTTGTAATTTTTCGACTTTCGTCAGGTAATACTTTGACTTTATCCTGCTAATGTGATGATTTTATTCTCATGATTTCTGGCTGTAAAGCTCTGCTGTACCGTTCAAACTTCCAAAAAATGAAGATTCCCATTTAAACTAAAGCAGCTAAAACACGAGCAGCGATGTCTCACCTGCTTTAACTGTGAGCGTGGCGCTGCTGGTGGCTCTTCCCATCTGATTAACTGCAGTCACGCAGTATTTCCCACTGTCAGCTGCTTTAGCTGATTTTATGAGAAGACTATGTCGTTCGCCTTCCACTTTGACCAGGTAGCTTGGCAAGCCTGTGACGTCCATGTTGTCTTTTGTCCAGGTAACTTGAACAGACAAGACAGTAAGGCATATAACGCAACTTGTTATCTTAAAATTCCTCGTTTTTAAGGATTTTAACTTTAAAAAAAAAGACATGTTACCTTCAGGACACGGGGTTCCTGCGATTATGGTTTTCAGTAGCACATCTGCGCCAGCGGACGCTACGGTATCCTGGAGGCTAAACTCAAACACGGGAGCCTCCATCGGGTCTTCTCCAGCAGAGACGTACGAATCGTCTGAGGAATCTGCACATTTTTAACCGTCGTTATCCCCAGGCAATAATACTGAACAAGAATGACTCTTAAACCACAAACCTAACTCTGGAGACAGAGGACGAGGACGGCGGCTCTTCCCTTTCATCTTGGGAGGTTTTCCCTCCTTGGCGCTCGTCTGCTTGGGCGCTTTTGTCTTTGCAGGAACGTCCTCGTCCATTTTCTCATCTTCAACAATAATCGTAGGGACCTTTAACTGTGGAACTGGTTTGGACACCTCCACCTCCATCACGTCCTCTGTTGGGGTAACCGACGTTACTCGTGGGGATTTTGGACGAGGCTGAAGGTGAAGATCTTGCATAATGACAGCCCTTTTCTGCACCAGAGGACTTTCAGGTCTGTTTTCAATTTTTCTCACTGCCACCTCAATGGGCGTCTTCCTCCCTGTCTCCGGCTCTTGGCTGTGAGGCGATTCTTGCATTCGAGAAACTCTTTGAACAAGTGGACTTTGGGGCCGTCGCTCAACCTTACGCAGTGTCATTGTGACATTGGGCGACTCGGCCCTTTGCTGTTGATGTAATGCTGGTGAAGACGTCCTGGGAAGTATTTCTGTTACCGGACTGACTCTGTGTAACTCCCGGACGAACCGTTGTCCAGGCAGCTCTGACAGCTGCACGGACTCCGGCGGCCCAGGGGCGTCTCTGAATCTCCCCGCTGTTGGGCCAGTTGTTGTTGTCTTCTGGGGTTGATACAGTTCCTGCTGCTGTTGCTGCATCTGTTGCTGACTCAGGTCCTTCTCCCTTTGCTCCTTTTCCCACTGAGCGCGTTCTCTTTCTTGCAGCTTCTGTAGAACTTGTGGAGGAATCGGTTCGATTTTCCTGAAAGGCTGGCGCTGCCTCCCCTTCAGGGTGAGCTGTTCGGTGGAGAAGGATTTCTTTAGATGGGGTTTCCCAACCAGTTTCTTGATGCGCTGGAGCTCTTCCGTGAACTTGTTCTCAATGTCCTGAACCTTTTGAGAGTAGCGAGGTTTCTCCTCCAGGGAAGCAGCTCTCTGCTTAAACATGGATCTCCGTTCAGCAGCGTCCTCTTTCAAAGCCTCTCGAAGATCTTCTCTTGAACTCTCCCTGGAGATGCCCAACCGGCTTCCACCGTCGTCTGAATCTACCGACCCAGCACGGTTGAAGCCTGCCCAGGACCTTCCCGAGACAGAACCTTCTGGAATATCGAGGCTTCGCCGCCGCTCCTCTAAGTCACGGACCTTCTCGAAAACCTTTGAGCTCGCCCTTGTCAGCTTCGGAGACGGTCTGAGGTTGAACTCTTTTCGGGAAGACTCACTCAGTGGGGTCTGTGGCCTGGAGTCCTGGCCACCTCCCTGAGAAACACTTTTTGGCTGCTTTGTCTTTTCCTCAAACTCTCCTGGAACCGTGTCTTGGTATTCAGTTGGCACAACAATTTTCTTACGCGAGCTGACAGGAGTGGTTGAACCAGAGCGGCTTGGCATCGGAGAGGATGGGCCACGCTTGACCAGCCTTGGCGATGGCGGCGGAAGAACTTGGGGAGGAGATTCTCTTGCAAAATCGTCTTGGCTTCTGCAAAAGAAGAATTAATGTCAACAGCTGGATTCAGAATGATTGTAGTAAGACAACAAAACATTTTGGACCGCCATAATGTGACTCCTACTTGCCTGGCAGAGAGATCCTCGTGTCCATGTGTTCTACTTCTGTCCTCTCCACATTTCTCCATCACTGTTTCTCATGCAGAAAAACAAATATGTTGGCAAATTAGTCATGCGTTCATGGTAATATTGAATAATACACATTTGCAACTCCAATGGATCCAGTAGTTCCTCAACTTTCGGCTGCCAACCCACAAAATAATCACAGACCAAATGATCACTAAGCAATCATTCCTGGTTCCCTTTGCAGGTACAAACTTTCGCCTTATTGGTACAAAACGTCACACTGACTGATACCTGAAAAAGTCGGATTCCAATCAACCAAAACTACAACGGTACAAAGGGGCTGATTTGCAAACTTTCAGCTGAATAAAGTCACACGTCTGTGTTAAAGTTAAAATTATCAACTGACAGAATTCACCAAGCAGTTAGATGGTCATATTCATGCTCTTATTTTGAAGTGGATGAAGACTGTTTAGTTCCATTTCCTCTCCTCAGGTTCTCTCTCTTTTTTCCTCATTGACTTTATTTCAAACAAAAAACATGCAGGAACAAAATAAAACACAAGAACAAGACATCAACACCTTGTTCAATATCTAGAGCAGGGGCTGTAACTCCAGGCCTCGAGGAAACGGTCGCCTGCAACTTTTAGATGTGTCTCTACTTCAGCACACCTGAGTCAAATAATGAGGTCGTTAGCAGAACTCTGGAGAACTTGGCTGCACTTAGGAGGTGATTCAGCTGTTGGATTCAACTGTGTTGGACCAGGGAGACATTTAAGAGATGAAGGACATCGGCCCTTCATCTCTGATTTTTACTCACCCTGATCTACAGCCTTTATAGAACATGTCAAACGTAAATTGGTGCTTGAGGGTTGTGATCTTTCCAGGACAGACATAATCTGAATTGAAGTTAGCTGTTTAGCATTAGCTTCAGCAAAGTTCTGTGTTAGTGTAGTGGTTTCGCATTAGTTGACGCCCAGAACCATGTTGGTATAGGTAAGGTGAAATTTATTTATATAGCACATTTTCTGCAACAAGGCAATTCAAAGTGCTTTACATAAAGTAAAAAGGAAATAAAATAACAAACCAAAGGAAAGAACAAAAGAAGAAAGAAAATCTAATAATGCTGATAATCCATTCCAGTTCTGAGTTGTTGGGGTAATTTTTCTGGATTCTAAGTTTGTTCTGGGTTGCTAAGATAAAAGTGAACAGGTATCGTCTGGACTTTCTGAATATGTTCCAATTTTGTAAAAGTAGTAATAAAAACTAAATGTTCCTGTTCTGGAAGTAGGTTTCCTGGAGTATAAATTGGTTCTAATCCCTTTTCCAGAGTCTCTCTACAGAATAAAAATAAAAATAAGCAGTGTTTTAGTATTAGGGGAACTAATGTTTATGAAAGGTTAGCACAGCGTCTGAAGCACAGCTAACATGTTGGCTAGCAGCGTCCACCACTGGATGTGATTCAGCCGTGTTGGAGCAGGGATGCATCTGAAACCTGCAGGCCAGTAGCTCTGGAGTTGTTGGGGCCTGATTTAGGGCTTGAACACGTCTGAAAGCTGCAGCAGCAATAACAGTAAATCCAAAACAAACCCTGGCGGGACACAGTGGAGGAAGACAGACGGGTTACCACCATGAACGGCCTGGTCCTCGGCGTCCCCGCGGTCCTCTTTGGTCTCGAACTGGTCGCCTCCTTCATCTTCTGTTGTCTCAGAGTCTGCAGGCATGACAAACACAGCCTGAGTGAGTCTGTGATGTAATAATTTACCATTCTGGCAACGCGGGAGACTGGAGTTGGATCATGGCGTGAGGAGAGGACGTGGTTGCCATAGTAACACGCTTACTACACCGTCACTGTCACAAGGATTCATTGGTGGAGAACAATTAAAAAACGAGAGCCTTGTTCACGTTGGTTTGCTTACTGAACCAGTAGAAAAGGAAATACTCCAAACGCTGAGACATCTGTCGTGAATACGGCGCCTGTCACCGTAAAAATATTGGAGACTAGATTAAGGGCAGCTTAATGTCAGCAGAGTCTCTCCGGACAGAAGCGCATGCTAATAAGAGATGCCTTTTGTTTTAACACGCACAGAAAGTTCAGTCACTGCTCTGAAAATAGAAAGCATGACTGAGTCACTCTTACCCAAGTGGCGCTCATGAATCTGCATCCCAGCATGTGGAATCACTTAGAAAGAATGGTTTTAAAGTACTGTTAACAGCTGCCACAGTTTAATGAAGCTTCCTTCATCATTTCATTGCTCATACTGGAGCTGGTGCCTTTCTCTGTACATCTGTTCATCCTGCATGTCTGGAAACTAAATTTCACCAGATCTGAAATCCACTCTGCACAGATTACTCTGCAGATTCATGCAAATTAAGGCAAACTGCGTCCAACCCCACACTCAAAGTAAAAAAACCTGCTGTAAACGTTCTTCCTTTATGGAGATGAGATGTAAAAAATAAATGCGTCTGTTTTATTCAGGGTAAAACATCACATTGTTAGTGAAGGTAACGATCTGTTCATGGAGGTTTAACCCTTTCACTGACAATCGATCCGAGGAAACACATAAGTACAACAAACGTTGGTTGGCACATATCCGCTCATGCTAATGTTGCTATTAGAGGTAACTTGATCTAGTGGTCAAAATGTGAACTACATGTGGAAACAAAAACATGCAACAAGCCAACCGCTTTGAATTTTACAAACAATAACAATCTTAACCCTGAGCTAGATTAATAAAATATTTATATTTAGGCTTTCTAATGTCTTCTACAATTAACACATCAGAATAGACAACTTGTTACCAAAAATTCAAAAGTTGTTACTAATTTGGGGTATGAAGCTTTTTAGATACACCAGGCAGCGAAGGAACAAGTAACGCTAGTATTAAGAAGCACGTTTGGGTATCATTGTATAAAAGTGTGTAATTTATGTGTATGAATTTGATTATGCAACTTTGAGTCAAAACATTACTTTTGAGAAAAATAAATAATTCATAAATGCATTTATTTCTTTAATATAAAGTTCAACGTATGTATTAAAAGTTTTGGTTATCGACTGTAAAGAATTCATAAAGTCGCTCTGAAGACGTTAAACGAACACTTCTGCTAATCCACTGATAGCATAGACACAATTTCTTAGCTTAGCGTTTTTGGTAACTTTGAAGAGTTTAGATTAAACTAAATTAATTTTTGGGGAGAAATTCTAATTTGCCAATTTGTTGTTTCGTAAACTTTCAGTTGAATAAAGTTCAACGTTTTTGTTGAAGGTTTGGTTACCGACTGTTAAGCGTAGATGTATTCATGCTCTTATTTTGAAGTGTGTGAAGACTATTTCCTCTGACGTTATCCACCCACTAGGGAAGCACCAGGTGACGTTTATGCGCCTAGAATCACATGAACAAGGTTGAAATTAGCGTTTGTTTTATTTAGCTTCTGCTAAATGCCATGTTTGTGTCGCACGTTAGCATTAGCATTAGCTAGTGTTTTAAAAACAATGCAAGTTTCTCTATTTAGTCATAATATCTAGTTTAATAATCATACCACCTGTAATTTCTTTCACATCAAATGATTAGTTTTGGCGTAAGACCCTGCTGGCTTGACTTTAATTACTTTGTTAAAAAAATTTTTATATATATTTTGGCTTCTTCTAATTTTAAATCTAGTCTGGCTGTTTAGGTTCAGAACATGAAAACTGTTTTTTTAGTAAAAAAAACTGCAACGAAAATAAAAAACTTGCAGTGACAGCCTTGTCCAAATTTTGTAAAATATTTCAGGTGAAACTTTTACGTTTTTCTGCTGATTCCTGAGCAACAGGGGCTGTTTGAGCTTTTTGCACAAAATTATCAGACTATTGTGAAAACAGCGATATAAACAGAGACAATCCCAGACATAAATGCGCCCAGCAGCCGAATACAGAGATGAAACCTTAAATGAGCACTTGCCTGGTTGTTCTCTTTGGTCTGAAACGTTTCCATGGTTGGTTTATTTCTCTGCCTGGCTTACGTTCAGCAGCAGGGGATCCCCCGCCACACACACACGGGGGATCCGCGCCGCTGCGTTGCTCCTAAATGAGGAATTTTCCTCCAGAGACATCAGCAGCTTCAGCGCATAACACGCCGTTTCTCATATGCTGACAGCCAGGCGAGAGAAAAAGAAATAAACAAAAAGAAGAAATAACGCAAAAGAAAAAAGGCACTTTGTCGATTACATAACGAGTCCGACTCTCTGCGGTTCTACTGAGGGAATCCATGTGTGGGAAGCAAACCTCCATCCGCAGGTGTCTGTTGGATGCATCCCCCCCCCCGTGGTGAAAACAATAGCCAGCGGCGGAGAGAGCATCTTCCCCCACTGCGCCCCCCCCAGCGCCTCCCCTGCAGGCGGACGGACCGGTGGGAAAGATCCAGCCGCTCCGGATCCGACTCTTCCTCCCCATGAGGTCGAGTTTGATCCTCAAGCGCTGGAACGAGCGGAGAGGAGGAGGGCAGATCCCCGCACACCCCGCTCATCCTGCGTCTATTTCCTGATAAATACAGTCACTGCTGTCACCAGACAAGCAGCAGCGCTTCGAGTCCACGCAGAGCAACAATGTGCCAACAGCGAAACAAGACATCTGTCCTGTAAAATCTGCTCCATACATCCCAGCTTAAAAACCCACAGTCAGCAACGCAAAACGTTAAAATGACAGAAAACAGGAAATGAATCGCATAAAACATCCAAAAGAGGGGAAAAAAAAAATCAGGTTAGCAGGTTTGATTTCACGCACTGCTGGTGGTGTAATTTCTTTTTGTCTCATTGGAAACTGAGGTTTTAGTTACAATCTGGCGAGTGATAAAAATGTCAAGGAAGCAAATTATCTACTCAATAAAATCTACTTAAATAGGTGTTTTATGCATTTAAAGCACAATCAAGTGTCAATCTGACCTTCAGTTGTTATGAAAATGCTACATTTATATCAAACATAACTTGAAAGAAACTTGACTTCACAATCTGACGCACTGAAATTGGCCTCTGTCTCTTTAAGAAGCCCCGACTCCTTTGGACACCGGCAACTTTTAAAACAAAGCAACAAACGACAAATCTACTAACTTTTTTGTTTGTTTGGTTTTTTTTTTTACAAAAGACAAACTAGTGACAAAATCCAGCAACTTTGTTTTAAAAATGACAACTGATGCAGCCAGAAAAACACAAACCCATCAACTCTTTTACCAAAAAAGCAACTAATTTTGCAACTTTTTTTCAGAAAAAGCAACAATTTTAACCACCTTTTTTTTTTTTTTTTTTTTTTTTTTTTTTTACAAAAGTGACAAATTTAGCGAGTTTTTTTTTTTTTTTTTTTTTTTAATGCGACTTGCAACAACCAATAGAAAAATTCAACTGCAGTAGCCTCTGTTCAACCCAAAGAGGGCAGCACTGAGGCGGTTTTAGGTAACATATTGCAGAATTAAGCAGATTTACACAAAACAAATCTCACGATTTGCACAGAAACATGAAGATAGAACCCTTAATAAACTATTTAAACAGTTTATCTGGAAAAAGAAAGTTGATTTGGGGTTTAGTTACTCCAACTGTGGCAACACAAACTGAAACTAAAGCGATTTATGACGGGGGGAAAACAGGTTTGCATCACTTTCTTTATTAGAACAGAAATTTTAAAAGCAACGCCAGGATGGAGACCTTTGCTCTCCCGTCCATTCGTAGCCTGATTAATAGTGACCTTTTTGACCCTTTGTGATTTTAATTAAAGTGGGTCAGCCGCTGTTGGTTCACTGATTGCATCAGAGCGGGGATTTCCAGAGAGTAACTCAGGTTCCACCTGTTCGCTCCTGGACAACACGGCGGGGAAAACATGCAGACGCTTCGCTCACACTCGCCGACTACGTCCAACCCTCCAAATATAGCCCCACGCCCAACCGGATAACCACCCCACACGCTCCAAATGGGCCGTTTTCCTTCCTCTCATCCCTTCACCTCACCACACTTCTCAGCTTTACAACCTGATTTTTGGCTTAAAAAATTCAGGAATTAGCTGTTGGGCTGGATTTTTCCTAAATTTTATAATTTATTGTTTCAACTTTCAGTGGGATTTGCTGAAAGGTTGTGAAAAATGTTCAAGAAACTGTATAAAAATAGCTAAAAAAAACCTAGGAAAACACCTCCATTTTGCAACTTCTGATTGATTTGTTGGTATATTTACCTGTGCAGCATCCTGCACAGGTAAATCCAGGGTTTATACGAGACATTTTTTTGTGATTTTAGTCGTGTGGATGATCTGAGCGCTCAGTGGCTCGGAGAGAAACACGTTGGCTAATATTAGCGGTGATGTCTTGCTGTGTAACAGGAGAGACGCTGGGCCTGCTAGCATCACAAAAATCTGAGGCCAGGCACATTCCTCTGTATAAATAACCGGGGGGTCGGAGGACGAGAGGGCGGACAGAGACGTTCAGAGAGAGAGAGACGCGGCTTCGCTGAGTGATGGGACAGCTGGAGCCAGCTGAGGATCCAGGAGTTTGAATCAAGCTCAGCTGCTGAAACTTAACGTTCCTCTCTGCTGTGGCGAGTTTTAAACATCGAAGGTTCAACCCGGAAGATTGAGCTCTGAAAACAACAGCAGCTTCTGGCTTTTTACAGGAGGAAAAGAAAAGAAAGGTGGCTCTTAGTTGTTGCTCTGGTTTGACTTTTAAAACATGTTTGGTCCAGTAACTGAACATCTTTCATATAATTTTTATTGTTTTTTTGCAACAGGAAGGCTGATAATCTTACAAAAATAAGACATTTAACCTATAAACATTAAAGATGTAACTTTTATCTGCTAGATCTTTTTTACCTATGAACTTCAACAATGAAATAACACTGATTTATAACTTAAATTTAGGAGCTTAATTTTTTTTTTTTGCTTAAATGATTCATAGGTTAGCGTTAGTTCGCTTAGCATAACTAAACTATTTAAAATAAAAAGAGTGCAGCTCATTTTACTATCATTTTTATTTTAATTTTTAGTCATTTTCCAACCAATTTTGGAGTTTGAAGATGTTAGAATTAAATTCACATTCTATAATATGTTCTACTGAGGTAACATTGAATTATATGACAGCAATAAATGATATTTACCAGCAGGAGTTATTTTTATTTGGTCAGAACCTGTTAGATTTCGTAATACCAATCAGTGGAAATGAGGTTTAATATAAAATTCAGTAAATACAGGCAGGATTTAAGGATTGTTTATTATTTATCTCCAACGTTTATCAAAGTAACCAATTATTTGAAAACTGCAAAGGAAAAACCTTCAAAAACCTGTCAGTCGGCCAGTTTAATAAATTAAATGTTTAAAAACATTTGGGCTCATTTTTCTTGTAAAAATTAGGATTTTTACAGTTAAATCATATAATATTTTTGCTCTTTCAAGCATAAGATATTATTGCTCAAATATAAAGAAGCAACTCTGCAGAACAGCTGATGCAAGAACAGTTTGAGCAGGAAAATCAGGTTTTCTGATCAGAAAGTTTGGCCTCCGCAGCCGCTGAAGAACAGCGAGCAGCTTTGGATCAATCAGCTGCTTGAGAAATGACCGATTACCAGAAATAATCGCAGACGTCAAACCTGTCCGCCGCATGCTCACGTCAAGCAAGGATGCATCTGACACCAAACAAACAAGCAAAACTGAATCTGGGTTTCGATTTGAAAAGGAAAAATAAACGTGATTCTGGAGAGAAAGGGAGTCGACGCAGAGCTACTTTCTCTGATTCAGGCAAAGGTTGTTTCTTTATGATAAAATTATTAAATGTTTCCAGTAACGATTCATGTTTCCAGCTAAAATCTCCCAGTTATTTGCATCCTACAGGCAGCAGGTTGGATCAAAAATTAGTAGCAATAACTTGGATTATTTAGCCTGACAGACGACAGAAACAATAGAGGTTCATTTCAAAATGATATGTTCTCCATCTATAACTATCAAATATCACAATTACAAACTAAATATCTAGCCAGATATTTAGTTAGCAAGCTAACTTTTTTGCTTGGAACCAAATATTGTAAATATGCATATTTATTTAGAAAGTTAAATAACAAAACAACTAGAAATGTACCTCCAAACATCAAGTTACTTGTTTAGTTTTAGAAAGCTAACTGTTTAGTGTAGTTTGTACACTACATATTGAGTTTGAGAGCTAAACATTTAGCCAGTAAGTTTGAATTTATTTAATTAGAAAGCTACATATTTAGTTGGATCCTACTGAGTTGGGTGCTAAATCTTTAGTTAGCAGGATAAACATTTAGTTTGAAGCTAAATATTTAGTAAGTAGGTACAATACTTAGGCACTGAATCAACTAAATATGTAGCCTCAAACAAAACCATTTAGCTTTGAGCTAATTATTTCTGGCTCCTAAGTAGGAAATTAGTTGGGATGACTGACCTGAAGCTGAACCTTTGACTTGTCTGGTGGTTTGGTGAAATCCTTAATAGTTTTCTTATTGTGAAAGTTACGGGTGTTCTGAGGAATCCTGATCTACAGTCCGTTTGGTGGTTTAGTCTGGACCCTACAGTCCGTTTGCTGGTTTAGTCTGGACCGTACAGTCCGTTTGGTGGTTTAGTCTGGACCCTACAGTCCGTTTGGTGGTTTAGTCTGGACCCTACAGTCCGTTTGGTGGTTTAGTCTGGACCCTACAGTCCGTTTGGTGGTTTAGTCTGGACCCTACAGTCCGTTTGGTGGTTTAGTCTGGACCCTACAGTCCGTTTGGTGGTTTAGTCTGGACCCTACAGTCCGTTTGGTGGTTTAGTCTGGACCCTACAGTCCGTTTGGTGGTTTAGTCTGGACCCTACAGTCCGTTCGGTGGTTTAGTCTGGACCCTACAGTCCGTTCGGTGGTTTAGTCTGGACCCTACAGTCCGTTTGCTGGTTTAGTCTGGACCGTACAGTCCGTTTGGTGGTTTAGTCTGGACCGTACAGTCCGTTTGCTGGTTTAGTCTGGACCGTACAGTCCGTTTGGTGGTTTAGTCTGGACCCTACAGTCCGTTTGCTGGTTTAGTCTGGACCGTACAGTCCGTTTGGTGGTTTAGTCTGGACCGTACAGTCCGTTTGCTGGTTTAGTCTGGACCGTACAGTCCGTTTGGTGGTTTAGTCTGGACCGTACAGTCCGTTTGCT